>JAPMOR010005653.1:102499-132694 GCA_026543865.1 Argiope aurantia
ATATATATATATATATATATATATATATATATATATATATATATATAATAGAAAAATTCACCAATGTAAATAAAACATCCTAAAATATTTAGAAATAATTGTAAAATGTATTATTCCTATTCATATAATTTACTAACTTATTATTCCTGGTTATTTATTCCTAGGCATTTTCCATGAAACATATTTAGTGTTCTGGAGTGTATTTTTAGAGTATAGATTTTTCCAAAAATTCAGAAAATGTTATCGTATAATTCAAACATTCTTATTTAAAAAAAATACCGTCAACTTGATTATCAAAATTCGATATTATCAAAAATATTTGCCTTAAATCAATAATATATTAAAATCGTACGTATTAAATTATAAATGACTACAATACAAATAATAAAATAAATACCATTTGCTTTTTTTTTGTGATCAAAATGATGTGACGACTATATTTAGATTTCGAAGTATTTCAAAAGAGGGCAATAGAATTACCATGATAAGAATAAAAATAAATTTATTGTTAAGGGTAGGTTTATCTATGTCATTCTTTCTAATTCATTTTCCTTCACTTAAAAGGCTGTGCTTTCTTGTTTGGGAAGAGATTAAACAACCCGCTTATAAAAAAATAAAATGACTAATTAGAGGCACATAAAAGAGGTTTTATAATAAGTCGGAAATATCTTTTCTTTTTCGAAATACCTTTTTGGTCCGAGCTTAAGCTTTAATAGCTTTCTTAAAACTCTAATTAAAATCATTGATTGGTAAAGTTATTACAAAAGTTAATAGCTCATTAGCTTTATTAGAATCCCTTAATCATACGAAATTCCCAAAGACTTTCACTTCTTTCATGATTTTTTTTCCATTTACACATTTTTTTGTTCAGCTTTATTTCTTCTTTAATAAAAGAGAAAAATGTCAATATGATGGGAATTGAGTTTGCTTTTATTCGTTTGCGTCATATATTGAAAGGAAATAATGTCACAAAAATTTTTGGCACTTAATTTTTTAACGAAAATTTAGTTCTTTTTATTTACAAAACAAAGCTAAATTAAGAAGGCAGTAATTAATATAATATATTTTTGAGATATGAAATACAAATACCGTTTGATATAATTTGATTATAGATTTGTGTAAGAATAATTGAAAATTATGGGTAGTAAAATATGATATTGCCAAAACGAAATTAAATATGCTTTTTATTATTAAAAATATATTAAATATCAGTAAGCAAGAAATTGAAAAGAATGCGGAAAGAGATGATTACTACCATATCCATGAAGTTATTTAAACAGATATTTTACTTTTGGTTGTAATGTGCCCACTGGAATGATCTAGGGAATTGAAACTTCAAACATGATTTAGAATTCATTGCTAATACAATATTATCTCATTTTATTGATTGTCTTCTTGTTTGTCTGTCCGGTAAAAATTTTGCTATCGATTAAAAACATTCTTTACCTACAGATGGCGGCATGTGAAGTCGGTAGCTCATCGAGAAGTTAGTATAAAATAGTTTTTAAAATATCACACTGACAAGTCTAAAAAGTAATAATAATAAAAAAATAATAATTATTATTATTATTTAAATCATTTTTTTACTATATGATGTTTTAAAAATAGAGTAAAAAGTGTAAAAAAATTTCTCTTATCCAATACAGATTGTCCTAAAAATATGTGATTATGAATTTTTAAAATGGTTAGGAAACTGGATAGTAACTTGTGCGGCATTATAGATTGGTATGGGGTAGGATAAATAATTTTACGCTTTTTAGCTCGCTTTAAAGAATTAGTTAATTTATTTTATCAGTTACATCACAAATCACATTCTCAAAACATTTGAACGTTTTTCAGACATTCCTCTTTACCTTCATTTATTTGAGAAAAACCGCTCACCATTTTCATAGATTGATTGGATTCTTTCGTAGAAGATTATCTATGTACTTCATAGTCAACTTGATCACAGTGTTGAAAATTCGTGCTACTACGGAAATTTAAAAGATTTGAAATGGAAAAGAATCATTCCCCTTCATTACAATTTTTATTTTCGAAGTCATCACTAATTCCTACCCCTGAAAAACCACCTTCCACATAACACACAAACATATTTAAAAAAAACAACCTTGAGATGTATTTACTCTCTACTATATCACATATTGAAGAAATCATATGAAGGGTATTTAGCATGTTTACCGATATTTTCTTCCCTTCCGATTATATACTTTTTTATACTATTTTATCAATAGTTGCATTCGATAGTACACTTTAAACAATTGTATAGTTCCCAAATCAGAAAACTGTGATTTGATTGTGCAGCTGACAGGAAAAAAAATCAGCTCATAAATTTTACAAAATATAAATTAATTTATAAATTTATAAAATTATATAAAAATTAATAATTAAATTTTATAGATATTATCAATTTAAATCGACAATATATATTTTATATTGATCAATAATGAAAGAATGAGACGTTTCTGAGAGCACCAATTCTCTGTCCTATTTCCAAATTTTCTTTTCAATAATCATAATTAATAGTAATAATAATTGTAAAGCATTGACAAATTGTAAGTAACTCTTGTTCCAAGAATTTTATATTATCTTGTTCCAAGAGCATAATTCAATAGAGAAGTGTTTCACATTTTTGCAATACTTTGGCATTTTTAGATTTTTCAATGGTATTAACATTTCAGCTCCGTCTGGATTAGTGTCAGAATTAGTCTCCGTCTGGATTAGTCTCCACTAACTTTCCACCATAGTAAATGTCACCTTTTATTATAGAAATCCTACCAGAAACAATATTATAAAACAATTCCATCTCGTCAGTATTAAAAATGAATGTTTTTATTTAAATATAGTATCATGGAAGGTAAGGATTTCCATCCACTCATAGACAATCTTGGAATCGAGTGCAGCAGTGTTGCCACAAATAAGTATGTGGGATATATTATACGTTTTCTTAAAAAGGTTTGTCGAAAATTGAGAATTTTTGAATTATTGCTTTAAAAGAATTTTCTATAGTTTCTCTCCGTCAAAACTGTTATATTTATAACGATATTTTGTACTTGAAAATTTCTGCTTGATATAACTGAAATAACGATATTTTTCGTGCTTGAATTCTCCCAACACCTCAAACGGTGGCATTTTTATTTATTTATTTATTTATTGGCAAAATTGTCCATCTTTTCCAAAGTTTGCATCTGTTTGTCTTAAAGTCGTTTGCAAAGTTTTATATCGAATTATATCGAATAATTTACAAAATCAGCTTTACTGATATTATCAACTTCGGACATTATGATGACCTCCGCTTTTTTCAATATAGAAAATAGTTTTTTAAGACCCCGTAATAACAACATCCAAAGCTAACGAAAGAACTCGATGTAATTCAAGCTTTGAAGAACCAAACTATACTGCGGTATGGAATTGCCGGGATTCTAATAAACCGCATTTTATCTTCATTTGATCAAGGGGTAAAGAAGGAGATCATCGTACTTTTACCGCAAAGACACAAAGAAAGGAATGGAAGCTTTCCGAGTATTGTATTACATTTGTTGGCAAGAAAAATATTCTTTTTTTTTCTATCCTAATTGCTGACAATGTTAGGATAATTTCATTGAATTCTTCCCATTGGATAAACGTTAATTGCCAAAAATCTTTCAAAGTAATAAAGCTTAACTTTAGGAAATTATTTCAATTGAATAAAGAATGGCACTGTATACGGAAAACAGTAAAGGGTGAAAAGTTTACAACAAGACTTCACTGTATTTCTGATATCTTTGATTCCACAAACGTAATAGTTGCTTAGCTTCAAGACGGCGATTCACTAAAAATGCAACGAAAAGTTGTGAATATATTCCTCACTAACTATTTCTACATGCCAAAAAGTGATCATTGTTTCTTGCGTTTGCTTAAAACCAAGATCCCAGTATAATGCAATTCCATCTGGCTGACATAGAAGGTAGAGTTTCATTTCAAATATACGTAGAATATTCATATTAGTGAAAGTTAAAGGTCTTTTTACCCTCGGCTTTCGGTGTCTAATCTTAATAACACATAATGCAGAAAGTGAGTGATTTTCTATAATCATTGACAGTTGCTAATCATTAGCATCCAGACTCAGGCTGCCTCCATTACCGAAATGGTTGATTGTATCAACCATTCACGTACGGCCATGATAAAAGTGTATAATGTATAGCAAAATGGCATTATTCAAGACTACCAGCTTAGTAAGTATACACCTTTAATGTCTTTAATACTCATGCACCTTTAATGTCAGTTATGAACAATATCTACAGGGATGATTTCAGGTGAATAGATGTGCACGTTTAGATGAATCAAAGAGTAACTAAAAGTGCATCCTGAAAGCTAGTTCATCGAAAGTTTCTGCATATAGAGATCCCCAGTATATGGCCGAAAAATATACCACTGCTTTCGGCTTCTAATTAGAGACTAAGTTTAGAATCTAGTACATCAATTAAACTTCCACTGAATTAAATTCCTTAGTTTATGATTTTTCCTGAAAAATTAGATTTTATGCACCGTCTGACAGATGGCGAGGTGAATATATGGCGTGAAACATAAGAAACGTTTAAAGATGTAGCTTTATGGTCTGAAAAAGGATTTCGTGGCAATATCTTGTTACATTTATTATTACTAAATGCCAGTGATTCAGACAGAAATATGTATCTATCATTGAGGCTCATGTATGCACATACATTCAGATTGCTTTTCTCAGCATGATTGCATCTTCAAGGAGAACAATGTGATGCCGTGGATTTTGCAATGTATGTCCGTGATTAGAAATCCTATAGATTTTTAGTTCGCCATATTCCCGTACATCCCCTCCCCCAAAACTCCCGAACATAAAATTAATAAAATTATTTCGAACCATCTCGATCGGCTCGTTTGACAACATGCATTATCGACTGTGCAAACTAGGACATTCGATCATTGAATTAGAGCTAGCATAATTCTATATCCCTATACGTATCTTCCAGAGCTTCCTGAATTTTATTTTCAATGGTCTTGCAGCGGTTCGTGCTACGGAAAGGGGTTACATAGGCTTTGAACAAATAATCATATTAACATGAAGGAATTTTATACAAATTGAATAAACAGATGTGCTCTGCATCGACTTTCTTGAATATTTCTGCAGTAAAGCGCGTTTAAAGAAACGTTATATGAAAAATAATTGATAGGGCAATTTGGGTAATGCAAATTTTTATATGAATTCTAGCTTGGCTTAAAAATGAAATATACTGAAATTGTTGAAATTGTTTGTTTTAGCCTGTTGCATTTGTGCACATGAACTAACGCACTGTTAGATAAACATCCTTTTGATGAAATTTTAGAACATATCTGCAATTTTAGTGATGAAATAACATGCTATATTACTTTTAGCTCAATGCATTTTTGACTTATATTTCCATGACCACGTACGGACAAATATATTTACTTCTGACTGATTAAGTACAAAATGTTATCGGAGTTAATAATTATCGTGGTATAACCCATACTCAATTTTATTTGTTTAACTTGTAGGTTCTTGGATTCACATTTTAAAACAGATCAATTTTTGCGAAATTTTGTTTAAGAGTTCTAAATTAGAACTCTAAGGAATAAGGAAAAATGTGTAAATTCAACAAAATATAACGGAGAAAGCAAATTTTATGACCACTGAAATTTCGTTTTTTATACTCCGCATTCGAAAAAGTAAAAGGCGGCTTGCAATATGAAAAATAAATTAAGGAAATATACAAATCAAAATCCTGAATTCTTTCATCGATTTTTGAGCATATAGACTTATGTCATCTTAATGATGAACCTTTTAATATATATCTTGAAAATATTTATTGATTTTTATTTAATTTTTTGAAGTTTAAAATAAGAACTTGAAGTAGGATATTAACTTACAGAATGCAAATTAAAGTCAGAGTTGTAAGCAATTACTTAACTTGGAACTCCATTGCATTTCTCCTCATGAAATTCTTTTAACTAGAAGTCTTCTAAACACTTTCAGATAGCTTCATATCACCGCTCGACTGCTGTACAAATATTGCACTTAGACCATGTTTCGTTTCCAACTCCAGTTACAGAAGAAAAAAAAATGTTCCCGCCTTTTTTTTTTTTTTTTAATTTTTTTCTCTCCGATGCAAGAGTTGGAGAAACATTTTTTTCTTTTTTATTCCATGCAAAGCAAACGGTTTGAGAAGGAAAATATACTTTTCCAATCTTTGCAGAATTTCGCTAGAATAAACCCGCAGTTACGGAAAGCATATTTATGACAGACTAGTTCAAATATAATGTCCCCAGTCTATCGTTTTATTCAATATTTTAGATATTGGTATTGGATGCACTGTTTTGCTTAAATATTTTATGTCTGAAATGAAGGTTATTATAATCGGACAATTCTAAAAATGTATTTTGAACAATATGACGAAACAATCAGTTTAATAGTGTGTACAAACATGATAAATTTTTGGTGATTCCTTAAGCTAAAATGTTTTTATAGTGCAAAAATGTTTAATAAATATTATTCGTTTCACAAAAGGCGGAAATTTCTGCTAACAAACAACAAACACACTAAAAGAAGTCTTGATTTTATATAAAAATAAGTATATATATATATATATATATACAAAAAAAGAAGAGTAGGCTTTTATTTCCTTAATAAAACAAAATAAAACAATTATTTAAAATATAAAAAAAAATTATACAGCTCCATAAAAAGTCTATTATTTTTCTTACATTCTTCTGTGAACATACAACATTCCACATGCCAAACTATAATATTTGTAGATATTGGACATTTTTAAATTTAGAGGCAATAATCACAAATTTATATGAAAACATTTATTTAAGAAATGCAAATTTACTCAATGCAGCAAAATGTTCATACATAAACATTTAGTAATACATAACCTAATTTTCATGATTTTAAAGAAACTTGATAATCACTCATGATGTTCACTTAAATTAATCAATATTGGAAATTTTGAATTTATAGAGAAAGGAAAAGAAACTTTAGAAACTGAAAATTTAAGATGTTCCAAAGAAATACTGGAATGCCGAGCAGGAAAATCAAAGTCTTTGTTCATACTGGCATATTTTGTAACCAAGAATGTTTGTATATGTTGACGATTTATGCTGTATGCAATTGTAAAGCCAACCTAGTTGCAGAAGAAGACATTGTTTTTCGAATCCCCGACATCATTCTAGAAAATGCGTTTATAGAAACTACTTAGGCATAACAAATTGCAAATTCCTCAAAAGTATTACTTTTGAAACTGTAAAATTTCATTATTCTTATAAGAGTCTCTTAAGTAGTGACAATTTTATATAAATGTGTAATGTGGCACTTTATAAAACTCTTTGGTTGTTGAATAAGTTTAAATAGTAAACGTTCTAGATCTTTGATAATCAAAGTCTGACTTTAAATCATAAATAGATCCTATATGCGAAAATATTGTTAGAAAGGAAACTTTTTATAGTTATAAAAGAATTTCATTTTTAACAAGGTTATTAGGATGCAATTAATTCATCATCTAACCATTTTTTGAAATTTAATGAAAATTTATAAATATATTTTTAAATTCTAACTATGCCGTTTTATTAATTTTTTGCCCTATATATTATCCGCTAAAAACTACAGCAAAAGTCTTCCTCAAGCACCATACAGAGATAAGGATAAAATCCCTACGCCAATAAATTTACATTTTAATATCTCTGCAAGCTTTATAGTCAGAAGCAGGATTTTTAGATGAGGGTAAAATAAACATTTTATTCATTGAAATCTTTTCGCCATATTGCAGCATAAACATTTATTTTTTGTAATTTTTTACAATTTTCTTTTACAAAATCCACCAAAATTTTTTCAAACGTTTTTGTACTTTATTTGAAGAAACACTGCAATTGAAATTATATATCTAATTGCAATACATAGTAATGAACTAAACGCTCTTTCTATTTTCATACTTTGCTGTAACATCCTGAGTATTTTCACTTGATTTATAAGAGGATGCTCATGTGCTATAAATTTTTGATAAATTAAAATTTTTATATCAATATATATATATCAAACGTTTAGTCGGATATGATTGCATAATTAATCGGATTAATTGGCTCTTAAATAATAAATTACTCTTAAATAATGTTTAAAATAAGTAAAAACGTTCTTATCTATATTGGAACCGTTATGCCAATGTGTCCTTACTACATGAGGGTTGTTTCAGAATGATGAATTTGAGTCGAGAAAAGAAGAGAAGTGAGTAAGAACAGAAGTGAAGAGATATTCATACTGCGAAATTTGACAGTTGCTGAATAAAACTCTTGCATGCCGGACAATTTTTAATATCCGATTTTGAAAGCAGGATTATCCAATTCTGAATTAAAGACCCGCTCACTAGGAATTGCTAAACTTCCATTTGTGCAAGAATTCGGACCTATGGGGTTGATACACAAAAGTTTTTGATAAAATAAAGCACTTCAATATTGCATTGTAATTTAAAATAGTGTTTTGGAACAAATGCAAACTTTACCTCTGATGGACTGAATTCCGAATAATAAAAAATAAGAACAAACGATGTAATAATAAAATTCAAATTATGAAATATTAAATTATATTATAAAACCAATATAGTGAAAAGAATTATGCAATCAAGAGACAACAAACTAATAAAAGAATTGGTAATTATAGTTTCTATCAAGAAAGTTTCCAATATGCATATTTTGACAAATTTATATTTATGAAAAATAAATGTAATAAGACTAATTATAATATAAAAACTTCCATTCTTAAGAAGGATAAAATGCTTAGAATGTAGTTAGAAAATATAATTAAAATAAAGAAATTGTGATATTTACGAGAAATATTTTATTTTTACCAAGTCATACTACATTGAAATTTACAGAAAATATCAATATATTTTTATTATATAAACATCATAAAACATTATTCAAAGAGAGAGCTTATTGTTTAATGATTAAGTATCAGATTCCTCAATGTACGAAAATTAAGTATAGTAATTAACACCCGTTTTTGTAAACATACTTAAGTATCTACGTACAGTAACTTTCTGATATATTCAGTTACTTTAATAGAAAACATTTCAAATAGAAATAGAAGAATCTTTTTTAGCGGAATGCTAATCAATGCGTGAATCCAACAGATCTTTTTTCTGCGCTCATCGTGCATTTTTTCTTTTTCTTTTTTTCGGTTTTGCGTCGGCATATTCTTTGCTCTAAGACATTTTCAAGAGAGAAATGTTCCGCTCGTCGTAACCGTAACGATTCATGTGGCAGAAAAGAATTCCACTTAGGTGGAAATATTCACCTTTCTTTCATTTCTAAGTATTAGTTCCTTTTATTTAACTTTGCCTTTGGTTATATGCGCCTTGTTTCTTCTTCTGGCTTTAACAGAGAATACGAGTTTATTTCCAGAATGAAATCACAATTTTCTTTGAATGTTGCTCAAGTTGAGTGATTTTTTTTTCCATTTCTACTTTTTTTAAAATCATTTTCAGTGAAATCACAACAATAAGCAGAATGGCTTTCTTAAATTTTACAGATATCTAAGCTCTTAAATTTTAAGTGATCTGTTCGTCTCACATTATATGTTGCTGTTTCAATTTTGTCTAAGATATTTATTTATTTATTTACATTTCTAATGTACATTATGTTTCTCTTGGATACTTTTTAAATAACTGCGGAAAAAACTAATCACAATTTTAACATATCGATTAAATCTGCAAGAAATATATATATATATATATATATAAGAAAAAAAATTCCTATATTGAAGCACCAAACAACCTCATTAATAATTTAATTAAAAATGAATTTCCTAAAAATTACTGTAATGTCAATTTTTTAATTAAACAAGGTATGGTTTGGGATTAATCCTTTGGCTTAAATAAAAAATAGAACTTTCCTTGCATATTATATCATTCAATAGGTGGCGCTGGGAGCTCACAATTTTTACCTAAATTACCGTTAGCTTTGTGTTTTTAATAAGCGAGAATCACAATCGATAGCTTAAAATTTCCTTGACTGTTGAAGGTATGTTCTTGCCTTTTCGTTTGTTTCTTTAATGTTATTTTATGGTATTTTGGTTTTTATTGTTTTTTTTTGTTTTTGTATTTTTACTTATTAGGGGTTTTTCTTCTAATTTGTTGTTTTGTATATTCCTTTCTGTTAAAATGGTATATCTCTTGGGCCTAATTTCAGGGGATTTTCGGGTCACAAAGGAATCATTATTAGACGTAATTGTCTGAATTTCCTTAACAGAAAAATCCCTTTTTTTGAATCCCTGCCTGAGGGTGACCCTTGAAAAAGTCATCAGGCCGGATTTTTTTTTGATATTTTTTATTTGGTTTATTTAATTTTCCTATTAACTTGATTTTTATACTTTATATATATATAATGACATTTTAAACTCTTAACTTATCCCATAGTAAAATATTCTCTTATTTCGTGATCCAATTCCACTTTCGGTTTAATTAATTCCTTTGTAAAAATAATGCACCATCAATACTACCTATCAAATGAAAGTTATACTTTCAGTGCCCTTCTCAAGATCAACATATGCATACCATTGGCGCGTGGCCAGAAATCCTATGTTATATAAGACTAGTGATCATTTGTTTCGTTCATTTTTGCCTTTTTTCTTACTTCTGCTTTTGTGCCGTTTACAAGCGATTCCCAAATCCAGTTGATTTGGAGAGAGGTCGGGACATGGTTTCATCCCAGTAACATCACGGAAAGAGACCGTTTCGGTGATCCTGGAGTTGCCGTCTGGGGAGGTATTATGATGAACGGGCGGAATGAGCTCCACATTTTAGACAGAGGTTCTATACCTGGAGATCGCTATTGTCAGGAGGTGATCCTTCCCCATGTGCGTCTGTTCCGAGGTGCCATTGGATCAAACTTCGTTTTTATGGATGACAATGCACGGCTACACAGGACTCATGCTGTTGAGGAGCTCCTGGAAAGTGAAGATATCACTCGAATGGATTGGCCGACGTGCTCTCCTAATTTAAACCCGATAGAACATGTGTGGGATGCTTTGAGGAGACGCCTTGCGGCACGATTACATCCTCCTGGGAACACCCGACAACTTAAACAGATGCTGATTGAGGAATGGGCACTCTTACCTCAAGAACTGTTGGACAATCTGGTGCTGAGTATGGGGAGACGGTGCGAAGCCACCATTGCAGTAAGGGGAGGGCATATCCCATACTAAGTAACATCTGCTTGCTGTTTTTCCTCTTGGACAGACAATCATGTGTAACGATACTATGAGTTAAATAAAGCCTTTTTTTGTTTGATTCCATACTGTATGCATTGTATTTATTTCTGCACAACTATGCTTTCGTCATTCTTTCAGAACAAGATGCTGTATCTCATTTCTGAATTTCATGTCTCTCAGATGATTTCTCGTGAAGTTATGGCATAAAACATACCTGTTGCTTAAGTTTTGCACACCAGTGTATATGAACACCAGTGGAACATTATTCTTCTATTTTCTCTTTTACATTTTTTGTGTTTAGTTTATTGAAAATAATTCAATATGCTTCTAAAATTATATGTTAGTTGCGTTTCACAGTTATGGCATTAACACACTTAAGAAAAGATAGATCAAATGATAAACAAAGATGAAACACCTCTCAAAATCCAACTATATATATATATATTACAATATCTTTCAATCATCCTTTTCTCATTCATATTAATAAATAGATTTCCTATTTGCTAACTTACCACCATTTGCCCCCAGAACTTAATAGATATCTACAATTTTGGTATAAAGGATTCATTAATTATTTTTTCATTTAATTGGTTTCCGTTTCATGTCCTATGACTACAAATAGAAGGCACATATTTCCCAAAATAATTTTTTGATCTAAGAATTGTCTAGAGAAATAAGAGACTTTACACAATACTTTCTTTTTGCATACCTCACATTCCACCATCACTCAAACGTCCAGCGTTAAAATTTTCATCCAATAAAAAACGCGAATTGTTTTTTCACTCATAATAAGCACCAGAAAATAAATTTTCAAGTGCCTATAGGGGTTTTCTATTCTCGTATATCCGGTAAGATTCAAATTATGAATAGTACATGAAATAGCGCCTGAGAATAGTAAATCAAAACGACATTTTAGTTAAATCTGACCATGTAAATTTGCTGGTTGAATGGTTTGCTTTGATGCATAGTTTGTACCAATATAATCTAAGATATACAAGTTCAGAAGTCACAGATTCTGCACTTCCTGTGAAAAAAAACCCTGTGAAATAGCAGAATAAAATATGAAGATTCCTTAAGTAAGATACAACAGGCATCGATAAAGAGGCGGTTTGATTTTTAATCAAATTAGTTAACTATTATATATTACCAAAGTGATGTTATTTTATTATTTGTCCTTGGTTAGGTGTGATTACTATATCCTGAAAATGGGCTGTGCGTCCCCTTATTATATTTTATCTTCATAATTTTAACTTATAAATTTTATAGTTAAATATCCCAAATATATTATTTTTTCACATCATTTTAATTTTTTTAAAACTTGCAAAAGCATCGCATAAATTTCTTGCAAACTACTTTCATTATAATTTTTCGAACACATTGTTGAAATGAAACATATATCCTGAAATTTAACTTCCGGGCTATAAACAATAACATCAAATTCATCTGACATTTAAAAAAATAGTAATTTTAAAGCATGAAATATATAAATATAGAATAAAGCCATGAATTGCTTGTGACTCTTGTTAAGGAGATTCAGGTATTGGATTTGCCATTTCTGATATGTGCAGATTGGTGAATGAGGTTAAAAATAGTTTATTTTCTTTCTCTTAGATGGTTTAAGTTGGAAAATAATTGAATTTGAAATGATTTCTATTTAATTTAAAGGTGGAATATCAAACAAAAAACATCTAAGAGATTCCCAACACCAAAACAGGAATATAGCATTAACCAACGAATACCAAGACAACGTTATTGAAAAGACATGACAAAATTTTGTTAGTTGGAAATCATTTTTATACTTATTTATATATAAAATATATTCATAAAATTTTACAAAATTAAAATACCCATATCTAAAAATATTAAAAAGAGATTAAACTTCTGATAAAATAAATCAACGCGGTATGAAAATGTTTTATGTTCGATTTGTCAATATTTTCATCCTAGAGTATAGTGGCATTTTTCATAACCCATTCTTTGAATAAGATTTTTAAATCGAAGAAATAATGCCATGTTAAAACATCAGATGTTTTGAATTATATCGAATAACTCTTTCTTTAATAAATTGAAACGTGTAGTATTTATTTATTTTTGTTTCTTCGCACGAAATCTCTTAAAATATTCCCACTGATTATATGCAATATTTCCAGCTTATGGCGTGTAATTTCCAGTTTTAGTGCATGTAATGCCCAGCTTATTGCATGTAATTTCCAGTTTATTGCATGTAATGCCCAACATATTGCATGTGATTTACTGCTTATTACATGTGATTATATAAGGGAAACCATTGCTAAGAAACAAAAATTAAAACGAATTTTGGAATGTTTACTAAATTTAAACGAACATTTTTGAATTTAAAAATGATGGAGAGTAATTTTTGTGTGTTTATACGCAGATCGTTCGAAAATTTCTGTTAATTTTTAATCAATAAAAATTCTATTTTAAATTTAGAAAGACCATTCCTAATTTATGATCTAATATTGACACAATATCTGGATGCCAAATCTGAGAGGTTTAGAATCAATTATTGAAATAATGCTGTCATAACTGAATAATTTTATATAAAATAACAAAATAATTCTTGTGTATTATTCCAAAGATATTGTGAAAAATGTTAAAATGTAAATTAATTTTTAATTAATAAAAATTATTATTTAAATTTAGAAAAATCATTTCTTAATGAACATATATTATTGGAAAATATTTACATACAAAATTTGGTAGTTCTAAATTTAGCATTCTCCATTGTAGAGCATTTGCAATAATTTTTCGTTACATAAATCATGCATTTCATAGAAAACATATAACATTTTAGTATACAAACCTATTTTTTCCTGAACAATGTGTTTGGTGAAACATTACACTAGCAAAACGTTACACTAGAAATCTTTGCATTAGAAATGCTATTTTGAATCTTTGTTATCCTTCCTTGAATAAATCGATGTTTCAAATAATGTTTTTTTTTTTAAATTTATATATATATATATATATATATATATATATATATATATATATATATGTCAATTACCTTAAATATTAATGTGAAATTAGAATTATATATTATATATATCTCATAGCTAAAATACTCTTCAATATTATTATTAAATAAAATACCTCATACACATGAAAATGCACATAGATATTCAAAATATTATTTTGAAATTGTCATTGTCAAATTGTAAAAAGTCTGTGGGATTTTGCAACATTTTATATCATCTAGGTTTCAAGAAATCCAATAATAAAAACTAATTAATTTCTAGATTAAAATAAAATTACTAGTATGCAGACAATTTTCTGATATTTGATTGAATAATTATACTTCTTTCACAATTGAATTATTAAATCAATAATATCTTTGATACATCTATCAAGACTAACGATTGAAGTAATAGTAATTCATAACTAAAAAAAATCGGAAAGTAGAATTTGAAGTGAAATTTATTGAAATAAATTTGTTGATAAACAATATGATATTAAATGCAAATTGTATTTTCGAAGATGCTGTGTTAAAATACACAATGGCTATTAAAGGAAATCAAAATCGAAAACAATACATTCCATAAATACAGAAATAAAACTCCCTCCTTAAAATTTACAAATCAAGAATAATTTTTTCGTATAAGTTCATGTCGTTAAGAAAAGAAAAGAAAACACTGTTGGAATTGGAGAAAACATTTTGAGATGTCTGAAAAGAAACATATCAACTATCCTGATTAATTAAAAATTCACAATATTATAATAGTTTTTTGCAAAAAAAAACATTTGCTTGATTAAAGTATGACTTTACTGGAATAACAAATATGTACTTTTCACATATTTATTCTCAAAACATTACATGCGATAAACTTTTTGCTAGAGGCATAATAATCTTGCCTTATTTCTTTCAATGGAATCTATTTTAGATAAATTCCATCAAAGCATTTTTTCCTTTTAAAATTAGCTTTAAAATTTCTTTCAACGCATGTTGAAATTTTAATTAGTTATCAGAAGATTTGAGCCCCAGGTTACTACCTTCAAAACCATTTGCTCTAAAGAATATTTACTTATCTTTTTTACCGAATATTTTTCTCTGTTAATTTTGATGCTATTAAGATAATATTTAAAGTTCCATGAAAAATTTCCATTATTAAAAAAAAGGAAAGAATATATAAGACGCAGAAGGAAAAATAAAGTTATGGTTTTATTTTTTTATTTAAAATTTGATTTTTTTTCACATTTTTCTGCATTTACAATTAAACATTTGAGTCATTACGTGTCATTTTCTAAAACTGCATTTTGAAATGTAAATATTATTCATAAGTAATTTTAGTAAATAAAAATTTCTATTGAAATGTAATGTCTTGCATATGATGAATTAATTATATAGATTATATTAAGTCCTCGTGGATATTTTACAGTTCTCAATTTTTTTTAAATTTTCTTCCGATTTATAAATTTATAATCTTGCAGAATTTCCCCTCGATAAGCGAATTTTATATAAAGTTCTAAGAAAACTTTAACCATATATTAATGTACATACATATCAGGAACTTATCTATATCGTTTCTTGCATTCAACCATAAACCAGTTCAGCCAATACTATCTTCTACCAGATATTAATCGATATCAGTTTTACATCACAAATACTAAAACCTCTACCAAAACATTCAAAATGCCAAATTTCAATTCTATATGTTACAAATTAATTTTACCTTCCTATAAAAGTAATATGAAACATATATAATTTCAAAAATAGAGATTTTGTTTCCATCAAGTAGATCCAATATATAAGCTCTTAGCTGTTATAATATTATTTAGCATTATTAACTGGAAGTAAGAAATTCTTTGATGTGTCTTTTATATATAATAATAGCTTAGTCACTTCCTCCTTCGTCGACAAAAAAACCTATTGTTAACTGCCGAAATACTACTACTAAGAGATTTTTTTGCGTATATTGTCTGGAATCGATCGCAAGACGTCGGTCGCCGTGATGATAACATTTTTTTTTTTTTTTTTGCAAGAATTGTCGATTCTGCTCCATTGATCTGATGACTAAACTCATCTGAAGAAAATCGGTACAGTTTGTGGTTTGATTCAACAAATAACAGTTTCTAAGGGCTATTTATTTTTGTTATTCTGGAAACATGAACATATCCGATTTCTGAATAGCTTCATACTGCACAATTATAATGCTTGCCTTCCGATTAAAAATCTAAATGTTTGTCATCTTCTATGTTACCCCGCTCAAAGAAAATATAATGAATGCCAAATGTCATTACTGTGATAAATGTTCACCTTTTTGTAGTCTTCCATACATATTTGTTGTTAGATAATGAATGTTCCATTAAAAAGACTCATCAAACATAATCATCTCACGCATCTTCACAGAATAGCATTTACAGCGTTGGCCTGGAGGAAAGGTCTCGGCTTCGGAACCGGAGGGTTTCAGGTTAGAAACCCGATGCCACGATTCTACCGTAGAACCGTCGTTTAAGAGAGTTTTGTGCACGTTAAACCGTCCGGGCCAAACGTTCTCCGGCATGTATGGTGTGGAAAGGGGGAGAGGGGTCAGGTGCCGTCCTCGTCATCTGACTGAGGTTCAAAATTAAGAGGTCCGTTCCAAAATAGCCCTAGTGTTGCTTTAAAATGCGACGTTAATATAACTTAACTAACATTAAATAAAACATCAAACATAACATTAAATAAAATATCAAATATATTCGTCTAGTTTATACATATGGAGTTGAAGTTTCAAAATGGATGCTGTTTATTGACATTCAAATAAAAATTGATTTTAATCTTAAATAAAATAATATTAAACATTTTATGCATCTTCATGGAATAATTCTAAATAACGTATCAAATATATTTGCGTAATTGATACATATTTAATATTCTGAATAAAAAAATCTGAGTTAAGGATAACTTTTTATTCAAAGGAAACTGCTAGCTGTTGTTAGAAATAGAAAAGATAAAAACTATTTCCAAAAAGGTGGAAATGAAACTTATAAGAATATTTCAATTCGAATAAAGGTTCCAAAAGAGAACAGTTTATTCAAATAATAACAATATAAAAACTGTCTATAATATTAAATTACATAATATTTTAGGAATGAATTGATTTGGCCATTTTTCTTCACTTGATTTTGATAAATTTTATATAAACAATGAAATTGCTGGAGGGATTATATTAAATAAAAATATACAGTTGCATTTAATTAGATCACAGAAGATTTAACAATATGTTTGATACACATGGGATACCTGGAACTAAATTGGAAAATTAAAGATCTATCAAAATGTTAAATTTTTTTTAAAGATTTAGGATTTTCGGCTGGTTCAAATTTTTTGGCGAAAGAGCAATATTTGACCATTTTGTGTCAAGTGAATGTAAAAAGAAAAGTTTTAGGAGTGCAATAGTATTATTTTAAAAGATAATTGCCAGAAATTTTCATTATGAAATAACCCACATTTCTACATATTTAATTTTCTTAGGTTAATTTAATCTCCGTTTTTCTTCGAAAACAGCCCAGAAATCAGGGTAATAATTTACTGGAGAAGAAATCACAATCTTTTCCAATCTGTCTCGTAGAATTTGTGAAATCCTGGAAATTGAAGTTGTGATAGCAGACACATTTCAATAGCAATATTTTGTTGAATAGATATTTATATGAACCCTGGTGTTAATGAGCAGTGTGAAAAGGAGCATATATCATGCTGCATTCCCATTTATGAGTTACAAGTAACCGTATTGATAGAAAACTTGTAATGTTTTTGTTTTCTTTAATCTTATAATCAAAAGTTGTACAGTACTTACATAATAATCTTCTGATAAAAGAATTTAATCATGATAAAATATTATTCATGTTTGATTTAATGTCTGTTATTTGTCAATACATAATAATATCTTATATTATTCGCCTGTCAAGTATATGCTAAATAAATTTTCTAAACGTGCTGTACAAATTCTCTACTAAGTAGAGATTATAAAGTATTGAATTGAATGTGCCGATATTCATACTTAAATATGAATGGACACTGGCAAATTGTGTGTTGTTATTCAAAATATCCATACAATGCTCTAAATTTAGAACTATTTTTTTTCATATATTACATTATATTACTTTATCTGTTGTATTTTCTGGACATTCGTTTGTTTCAACTTTAACGCATCTGATCTTCGGGTTATATGTCTAAAGTTAGCAAAAATTTA
Organism: Argiope aurantia; assembly: GCA_026543865.1. Taxonomy (NCBI): domain Eukaryota; kingdom Metazoa; phylum Arthropoda; class Arachnida; order Araneae; family Araneidae; genus Argiope; species Argiope aurantia. Next base: position 120,923 of record JAPMOR010005653.1, read on the forward strand.
TCTTATTTTCCTTATGATATTATATATGGACTATTAGTATAAATCTTTGAGTATTACATTTATTAAGTCCTTTGACTAAAATGATTATTTTTTGTATTTGGAAAGCCTTTAAATTCAGTTTAAGCTAATTACGTAATTCTTAAAGGGTTAAATTTAATTATAAAATACTTATATAACCGATCAATTTTTAATGAAACTCTGCATTGCTTAGAAAAGCTGATTTCATATTCAGAATAAATGAAATAAACTATTAAAAAATACCCAATATAATTAGAAATTTTGAACTTTAGAATTAAATGTTTCCCTAAATTAATTCTTTAGAAGTTTCAATATCATTTAACGAACATTTTATTATCTTACATAATGTCATGTTATAAAACATTTCATTTTTTTTTCATAATTCTTATTTATTTTGTATCTTACAATAGAACAAGTGCTTCATTTTTCATATCCGAAAACATGCACCTTTTCACTCTTTCAGTACTATTTATTTACGGTTAGGTATTTATTGTGTACCAACCATCAGAATTTCAAATGAATAATGGACTTGTAAACGCGAACCAATTTCTATAAAGCGACCGAGTTTCAGAAAATGTAATTTATTCTTTCGTTGTTTCTTTTTCTTTACACTCTTTTCTTCTAAACTCAAAGAAACACAATCTGGGATGAGAGAATACTTAACTAGAAATCGAATTCTGAGAGAGCAAACTTTTTTTTTTTTTTTTGCTTACATAATTCTGATTTGATAAATAGTTTCTTGGTTTTCCAATGAAGAATGACCACGAAGAATAACGGATATAAGAGGAAAAAAATCGATTTTCAACGCATATGTTAGTGGATATCTAAATATAATTATATACTTTGAAAATGTAGAAAAGCATACTCAATTTCTAAAAGCAATAACATCTAAAAATGTTATATTGAAGTAGACAAGGACGTTTTTGCCTCTAAAACAGTATTTAAAGTCTTGAAGGAATTAATCATCTATTTGAAAATTTAAATTTATTTTAATATATTTCAGGTTGTTAAGTAAATATCAGATATTTGAAAAACAGTATGATTTTTTTTATTAAATTATTTATCGGATTAGCACAGTCTTACTCTCTTTGGTAGTCTTGTTTTTTTTCTCTCGTCTATCCTTTTTTATATTACTTTTATACGATATTATTTTGATTATCATATTTTAAGAAATATTATTTTGATATATTTGCTAAATTAATAAAAGAGTTTTTTTATTCCAAAATTGGTAAGTTTTTTCAAATCTTATTTATTTCATCGAATCAAAAATCAACGTTTCAATAGTATAGTTTACTTGCTCCTTTTGGCAACCAGCAAGGTTCCCGGATCATTGCATTAAAAATTCATTAAAACATTTCATGTGATTGATTATAATGGTATCTTTAAATTTTCAGAAATGTGTAATATGTACAAATTTTAAAATCTTGCACAATTTTTTTTCGATTGGTTATGCTTTGACAGTTCTCTATGCCTAAAATTTGACTAAAATATCAGCATTGTAAAAAAAAATCATGGATGCACATTTTCACCCTTCAAATTAAGCTTTCGCGAAATTCCATAACTCTTAGTCTAGTGGCCTTCTCATCAAAAGCATTCAATAGTCATAAAATGAGTTCTATTTAGGTAATAGTATATATATATATATATATATATATATATATATATATATATTTCGTTTGTACTAATCCATTCATTTTTTGCATTTCTAAAAGAAATTAGAAAAAGAAAACGTTTTAATAAAGAGTGAAAGTGTAGTACTGATTCTATTACATTTAATTTTACAAATTTCATTAATTAGATGTCTTTACTTAAATTGACATACTTCGTATATTTTTTTTTAAATTTGGAACTAAAAAAAAATTGTGTTTCCCATTTTTGAAATTTAGTGCATTTTTGCATCTTAGATGATCGTATATTATTTTAATATTTTCAGAAATTAATTATTAGTTGAGCTATTAATTTAGCCAATTTTTGATTCCACGTCAACTGCTTGTTTGACATTAAATTTCAGAAGATTTAAAAAAAAATATTTTGTTTTATTTACATCAATAAATCAAGAAGTAAAGCCTACAAAATAAGAATAAACAATTTTTTTAAATCTCAAATTTAAGAATTAATAAATGTATTTTTAAACTGTAATCAGGAAACTTATTATGAAATTAATGTTTACTTTAATTAGCCAATTTATTTATAGATTCCAGATGGAAATATTGAAAATAGATTATTTATATCAATAAATCAAGAGGTAAAGTCTTAAATTTAACATATAAATTTTTAAAAATATCTAAATTTTTGAGCATTAAAAATGTACTTTTAAACTGTGGTCATGAAACTTATTATAAAATGTATTTAATTTATTAATTAACACTTTTTTTCAGATTCTAGATAACGAATATTAAAAATAAAATAAACAAAATTCATAAAGCATGCAATGATGCCATTATCTTCACAAATCAATGAAATAAAATTACTATAAAAAGAAACGTAATTTGGTATAAGATTACTTATATTTTTGTTATATACTGATGCTATACTTTTATCAGCAGTAAGATTCCGTTTGTTGAAACTTTAATACTATCAATAATGATTGTGGAAAGTGAACATAGCTGTATAATCCTTAATAATCCACAATTTTTTCGTGACGCTAACCAATGCTAACAAAACTTTAAATTACAGGAAAAAATAAAAGTATAGAAGTATTATCTTTCAGCTAAAAGCTATCCATCAACGGATAGAATTGATTTTTTCCGAATTCTAAATTAGAAACTATTTTTTTTTTAATTCTGAAGAACCGATTAATTTGTTATTTTCTCCAAGAAATAAATACACATAATTTAAAAACGAAATATCAAGCATCTTTGATATATTTAACATAAATATTTTATATTAACCTCTTTTGGTGACCAGTTGGTTCATTGGGATTAATGTTAGCAAAATTTAAATATTTTATAAGGCTATCTCTTAAGGATTACCTCAACCAAATGTTTTGATTGACAATCACTAGGTACACGATACTTTCTAGCGGAAATCAAACCCAGAACATTATAACCCTATTACAAACTTAAATGAGCGGTTCCTTTAACTTCTACATTTGAAGATTTTGTAACTTCAACTTGTTTTTATCCTTCTCGTAAAGTACATAGATATTAAACGAATGGAAGAAAATACCGTGGATTCAACAATTCAACAATGGAAGAAAATACCGTGATTAGTTAGTTGATGGAACAATGAAAACGGTTTGAACTCAAGATACAAATGTAATCCACTGTTTGAAATTAGATAAAAAGAAATATATTTAAAAATTTACCGAAACTCAGAAAATTTTCATTGGATTATTAAATGGATATCATTAAAAAGAACACTTTTAAAATTTTGATAAGGTATCAGTTTTATTTTTGCGCAGTACTATTTTCTGAAGTTATCAATGAAAAACTAAAAAATCAGATAAATTATTTAATTCAAATTCTTATTAAAAATTGAAAAAAAATCACTTCAAGGTGCACATTTCCAACCTCCAAAGCATATAAATGTTACATCTGGTAGTGGAAAATCAAAGGGTCTTGCTTGTGGAAAGACATTACTTGCTGAATTCATCAGTTTTCTAGAATGCGTATTAAAAGTAATTAATAAAAAGTGGAATTAGATCAGGAAAAAGAGCCATTTCAAAATAAAATTAATATCGGCTAAATTAAGATAAAAACAAGGAAATTTATTCAGATTTGAATAAGATTAGAGATTATTACTCACATACACACATTCAATTTTATTAGTAGTAGTGATTTTTTATGATAAGTTAAAACAGAAATTCCATTCGCAATTGAAAGTTTTATTTTTCAGTTTTGAAGTTGTAAAGTGATTAAAAAATACTTTTATTGGTTTAATTTACCTTATCTGTTGATGATGTTTTTAGAATAAGCAATTAATATAACATGTATATTTTTTCTTTGCCTTCAAAATTAAAGGTTCAATTTTTAAAATATCTATAGAATTTAAAATTTAAAAAAAAACGAAGAATAATAAAATTCTTCTTTAATTGCTGACAAAATTTATGATCTTTTAAAACATTGTTATAAAGATTTTATCACTGAATGAAATTTTTTAAATTTTTAAAATTGTATTCTATAAACATTCGTATTTTTCTTCGTCTTATGCATATTTAGGAAAGGCAATTAAGATCGGATCGGCTGTTACAGTTTACAGAGTTGAAGCCTTAACGATCCTGGAAAAATTTGCCTTTTTAAATCCTTCTAGAGAACACTTTCGTAAGCAAAAAATGTTTCTGCCTTTTTTGATGTTATTTTCTAACGCTCAATTACTTTAGTTTTAAGCTGTTTTTAAAAAAGTGATTATCATTCCAGTTGTCATTATACATTCTCTACATTGCTCATTTGCTGGCTGCAAAGTTATGTATTATTTGGAACTGAAGGATGTAATAGTTATGAGAAAGATTCAATTCTCATTTTTGGAAGTTTTCCTGAGATATAGAATGCGTTCTTAATTACTTCTGATAATTTAAATAGCGAAGAAATAACCGGTATTTATAGTCAAACAAAGATGTATTCTTCATACACTTGTAACAGTTAATAATGTGATAGGAAGTGATATTAAGTCTTGGAACATGGTAGAATTGCTTCCTGACAATGATATTTTTTTTTAAAAAAATTATATCTTACTGATGCTGATATTTTATTGAATACTGATATCGAGGACGAATAAAAATGATACTGAGAAAAAAAATTGGATCTTCCATCATAAGAAATGGAGGGAATAGAGTTGGAGTAAGTAATTTCAGAATAAGTTTGATGGATTCTTCAGCAAACATATATATTTTTATCAGTTATCTTGAGAAGGTCGCGGTGGCTTGGTGGTAATGTCTCGGCTTCGGAACCGGATGGTTTCAGGTTCGTGACCCGATTCCACCGAAGAACCGTCGTGTAAGGTTGGCCTGTTGCACGTTAAATCAATCATGACCAAACGTCCTCCAGCTGGTGTGGTGTGGAGAGGGGGTGCAAGCTGAGGTGTCGTCCTCGTAATCTGACCGCGGTTCAAAATTACGAGGTCCGTCCCAAAATAGCCCTAGTGTTACTTCAAGCGGGAGGTTAATATAACCAAATCAATCAATCAAATCAGTTATCTTGAATGTATCTGAATTAATATCTATTTTTCACACGCCAGAAAAATCACTGGATTTGGCGATAGGCAAGAGAATGCAACAGATATAGAGATCACTGATTTGATGAAATAAATATTTGTTTTGGTGGTTAATAACAGTGTAAAATTTTCAAAAAATCTTAAAAACATTACGTATGAATATCCAGTCGTTGGTACATATTTTACAAGTAGCGTTACATATTTTTTCAAGTAGCGTTTTTTTACCAGTACATATTTTTTCAAGTAGCGTTAATGTCAGAGGAAAAAAAAAATGGAAGAATGAAAATTCTACCTAAAGTGGGAACTCTAGTTTCTGCTACTAAAATGAACTACTAATTCTTGGTCATTTTAATATAAATTTCTGAATCTTAGATATTTCTTTCTCATTTCCATAATATTCAGGAATACTAATTGTCATTCAGGTGTTTTGGTACGAAAATCTGAGAAAATGATGTATTCGTAGATGCCGTTCTAGGTATATGACCCTGATCTGATAATTCCAAATAGACTGTTCCTTATCTGAACATGCTTGTAATGTAAATAAATTAGACTCTTATTTAATGAAATAAAGAATCCACTCAAAATTCTTTTATATAGTCAGTAGTTATTCAATTAAATTTGCAAGATGAATATTTCAATGTATATTTATTAGCTGCTTCCTGGTAAGACTGGCATACTTACCTAAATTATTTGTTATATAAACTGTATTTTTTTCAAAACTTTACCTAAAAAATGACGCTATATATCGCATAGATTTGGACAAGATCCATATTGTGATGCATGATAAAAGGTGGCAGCTATTAAGAAAATATGACATTATTCAATTCAAAAGGCAGAATAAATTAATTTCATGAAGTACTGATACGAAGTCTGTTAATTCATGCCAAGAAAGCAAACCGAAATAGTTTAATGGCAAGACAATATTTAAACAACTGCTAAGAGTTGAATATTGCGTCATAAGATTTGCTTATTTTTCCCGAATTCGATATAATGCATCCTGACATTTCAATTCATATATTGCCGAAAATATCTAAATATATCTAGTTGCTCTCGTATATTTCATTCTCATTAAATCTTCTTGATATAAAAACCATGTTTTAATGGCCTTTGATCATTACTAATTCCGGAGATGACCCTACTTAATTGAGATTATATATTTTTACGTGGATATCTTTCATACCAATCCTGATGAATTTTGAGATATATTAATGGTTATCTTCTCCTTCTCAATCAATGTTTAATCATCAAAATATAAAGTATTATTATTTAATCCATTCGCCCATACTTATTTAAGTACATTTTGCGTAAAAAAATATGATTATAGCTCAAAAAGAATTAAGGGTTAAAGAAAAAGGACTGAATGTTTTATTTCTATTCAAAATATAAAAAAAGAAACTGTTAACATTTTATCTTTATGATTGGGAAAGGAAAATGGTATTATGATGTAAAATCAGTTAATTAGTCGGTATTTATTATTTTGAAAAGTATTATTTACTTTAAATATTAGTGTAGGTTTCCATTCACATAATAATATGTTTTGGAATCTCCATTTATGTAACATCCATCTTATTATGCAGCACTGAGAAGACGAATTCCTCCAAACAAAAGGAAATTTCCAACAAAAGAAGATTAATATCCTTGGCAGACTTTTCCTTCTTACTTTTAAAAAGCCTTACATCACCATAATTCAAAAGCTTTACGTTTCAAATAATAATATATTTAAGGGAGATTTACATGTTCTTTTTTTTATTTTTCTAAAACCTGTTTTTTTGCACATTATAAATTTATAAATACCATATGCAAAGTATGGTTGGCAACTTTATTTTTTATTTTTTTTAATTGTTGTTGTTTATGACGTGTTATAAGTAAGAAAAGAAAAAATGCTCCTGCAATATTAACAGGAAAATTTAAATTTGTATACATTAAGACTACAAAATATCTAAAATTTATAGATGTCACGTAATGAATAGTCAAATCGTGCTCCATTTAATCACGTATTCTTTCACGAAAAGTTGGGACAAAAATTTAAATGAAAACAAGGCTTATCATATTGATGTCTAAATATTATATTACTTCCTCATTTCCCATAGTAAATAATTTACGATAATTTTTCATGTACTATTACTTAAGTTTAATTCTTACAAAAAGACTGCCATAAAGTATTAAAATAACCTTCTCCATGTAAATGACATTGGAAAAAGAAGAATAAATTAATATATGGATAATGTTTTTTAGAGTATTTACAAAACATGCTCAATTGACTTTTCTATTATTTTCTATTTTTTCATGTGTATTATATTTGTGTATATACAAATTATATTTGTGTATTTTCATGTGTATATACATGCTGTTATTTTTTAAGATAACGTATATAAATTGCAATTTTTTTATATATATAAGATAAGGTATATGTTGTCGTATTGTGACTGGTTAGTGATTTGACAAATTACTGGTTGATTACGGTTTCATTTTCACTATTTTTAGGATTTATTGAATCTCACAATTTAAATTATTTCATTTTACCTATAAAATAGGCAACATCTTAGTATTTCTCAAGAGCTTGAAAATCCAGTATAATTTTTTGTTGTATGAATCAGTAAGATCAAAATGAGTATAGTTTAGTCTTGATATCTAGAATAGGATATTTATTTTATAAGCAATTGAACTTAAATTTAAAAAAAATTGATTTATCAGAGAAAAGAAATCAAAACAAATATAAAATAGAATTCTGCCCCTTTTTCCATCTGAAACTTAAAATAATTCATTTTTACTAATGTGTATCATTTTTCAGATATATTGTTCAGAATTTATATTGCTTGAGTGGTCCTTTATACATCAATAGACAACTCAAATATTTTATATTGGAAATTCGAGAAATGAAGACTATTTTATTATTCATTTACTTTGTTGCCTCAGCTGTTTTAAGTAAAATCCTCTTATTTACTTATTCATTGAATGCAGATCTCCACAAGTGCATCTGAAAACTCGCCCCTCAACAAAATTTCTTGCTATTTATTACAGTGACTTAAATGTTAGGCGTTTTCAACTCTATTTCGCATGTCAGGTTTAACATAATTATTTATTTTTTAGATAACTTTTGCTCAATTTTCGACCTTTTCGGATTTATTTTTAAAATTTAAATGTCGAATTCCCCCCATTACATAAAACTTTCTTTAACATATTTTTAGAAAAAGTCATATTCTCCTACATTATGGCATCTTAGAGAATTATTCTAATAGAAAAAAAAACATTTAGTAATTTGAGAAAATTCAGAATAATATAAACCGATAAGAGCTTTTAAGTGAAAACATTTCATACTAAAATGTAAGAAATGGCACTAGTAATATGTATTTTAGTTTCATTTCCTACAAAATTTCATTGGAAAATCGGAGTTCCTAGGGTAATATAAACCCTCATAAATTTGTATAAAAAGAAAGAACTTACTCAATTTTAAGATAAAGAATTTCTAAAGTAGAGGAATTAACGTAGATTTCTGAATGAAAAGCAATACATTAAAAATCAAAGAATATATATTTTTTTTAAATTTGCTATAGCTAAAATTAAATTGAAACATATTTAGTTTTGATGTTGTTTCATAAAAAAAAAAAATAAAAAAAAATCTCAATTGAGTTTCGCTATGATAATGGCACCATAACAATCTGCTTTTGAATGTTAAATATCTTAAAGATCATTGTTTATGATATTATCACTTTTTTAACAGATCCTGACTCTATGTATTTGTTCTATTTGTTCTATATGTATTAAAGAAAAGCACACTATAAACATATTTACATAGTACCAGTTCGATTTCTATTTTTAATCATTTAAAGAGACTTAGGATCCTCAACCTTGTTAATTAGAATCAATAATTACAACATAAAAAATTTGAACTAAACTTACAAAGATAAAACTTTCTCTCATATTTGTGAAAAAAAAAATGTTTGTAATTCTTACTCTAAGATTTATCAACATACGTATATTCATCCGAGGGAGAAATTAAAATTTATAGAATAATAATGACAGAGAATATAAAATTTTATCTTAAGGAAGTAAGAGTTTTAAAGAGAAGACAGCTTAAAAGTTTTTATGATTTTTGATAGAAGTTCGTTGATTTAATTCTTGATTTAATAATTCACTTAGACATATTTAATGTCAATTAATGCCAAAACAAAATTTAAACAACTGAAAAAAATCAAATGACTAAACTGTAAAATTAATTAAACTAAAAGCTCTTCAGGGAGCAGGATGTAACGTGCATTCAACAAAATACTAATGCATGTAAAATATAACCATAGCTTAAAAAATGTTTTTACTTTAAATTTGTACTGTAAAAATACATTTGGTTGCATTTATTTTTTTAAGGAAGTATATTTGAGTTTGGCTAAAATTTGAAATCGATTTCGTGCCAATTTTATTTTGAGATTCGTGATTTCTTAAATGTTTGATAAAATATTCGCAATCCAATTAATGAATTTTTAATAACTTGGTTAACATTTATGGTTGTTAGATATTTGATAATACCAATTGAGGACATTAAAAATTTGAATGTCTTTACACAGTTTTAAAACAAACAGTAAAAGAAATAACAAAATTTTCAAATATAACATTTAAAAGTAAATTACTATCATTGAATATAAAAAAGTTCTTATTTGTTAAGCTAAATTAAAGTTACTCGAAATAAAAGAAAAAAGATGTCCGAAAAAAACAATGTAATTGTTACATTGACAAAAAAAATATGAATAATTAAACACGGGATCAACAGTAAAATAGATTTATACTTTAACAAAGAAAGGAATTATTATAAATTATGTTTAAACCAGTTGAAAATATTATTAAATTAAAAAATAGTCTTCCAAAACTGGAATAATTATCACTGAAAATTTAATATAATTTCTTAAAATTGTTAAGTTATCATAAATATAGCTTTTCTGCAATCATATGTTCATAAGTTTCAACGAAGAAACTTAAAAACTTTTTTATTTCCATTTATCTATGTATATCAGTAAGTTTTTAATAGTGTTGATTATATTTTGGGTGAAAGAATATGTGCACCAGATTTCGTTTGAAATCATCAAGATGCGTCGAATTGTCTAAAGTTCAAACAATAGACATTAAATTTTATAAACAGAACTACCTACAATAATGATATATGTGAATTTCGTTTTAACTTTTTATTTTTTTCCATACCTTCATGAACATACATTTGTTATGTTTATCAGCCCGGTACACATGTCTTACAGTTTCTGATAAACGAGCTTTACATTTGTAAAATTTTTAATGAAGATAACATATTTCTTCTTTCCCACGGAAAATTGTTATTATTTCGTTTTGATTTCAGTGAAAGAGTTACAAAAATTAAAAAGAAAATTTTGATTATTTTCATTCTAGTGAAGTGACGTTACATGTAAATTTATAGTCAATATTGTTAATGCTAACATCATTTTACATAAAATAGAAAGAATATCTTAAAATCCCTGAAAAGGCATTTAAATCAAATGATAAATAATTAAAAAAAATGCTACATTTAAAGTTTCACATTAGAAATAGGAAATACCCCCAAATGAAAAGTGCAATGTAATTTTCATTCACAATGGACAAGATAAAAAGAAATTATTGAGCCTGTAATAGTAGAATTATATTTAATCTCAAAGAAATGAGATCTTTTTATAAATTTTAAACAACTTCTCAATTAAAAATATCATAGGATATATTTTCTCTCAAAGAAACAATCTAAAATTCAATTCACTCTCAATTAGATTCTTCTTTTACCTCATTATCTGACAAATGGGACCATTCTAGAACACCTAAACAAATGAAAAAAAGAAAATTAAACTTTGCATAATCATATATTTGTGTATACTCTAAAAAGTCCCTGGTGATTATCATAACATGAGCTCATTAAAACACAAAGCATCTTGGATTTTGTTGTTGAAATATATATATATATATATATATATATATATATATATATATATATATATCTTTTTTTTTTGGACTTAAAGTAAATGAGAATAAAAAAGCCCGGGACAGAAAATCAATTTTAAAAAAATCGCTTATTTTCCCAAAAAAAAACGATAATGTTTGAACTCTTCTTTTTTCTGTTTGAAACAAAATCGTGAGCAGAATATTTTCTAACGTATTGTTAGTAGTAAGAATTGTAATAGCTAGTAGGAGTTATTCTGATCGATAGTAGCCTTTGTTTCAGCAACCAATTTAAATAACTATTTTTTATTTATTTGAATCTTAATTTTTTAAACTTTTTATATTTTATAATTTAGTCTAATTCACTAATTGCCAAATATTTTAAATGAACATTACAAACACATGAATACAAACACATTTTTTTAAATGTCATTGTTTTTAATAACATAGTTTTAATATATAACAATTAAAGAGACAAATAATAATTTTAGAGCATTAAGTAACAATAATTATCATAAAAATGTAGATCAATTTAAAATTTATAATTCCAATAATAATTTCAATATTATGAAACAATTTTAATACTTGTAATTTTCTTCTAATGTTTCCGAACAATATTTGATCCAAATGTACACTATATAGATTTTATTCATCTTTTAATAAAAATCTTCTTTTAATAAA
>JAPMOR010005653.1:132704-189435 GCA_026543865.1 Argiope aurantia
AATATTTTCTTCAAATGTACGCTATATAGATTTTATTCATCTTTTAAAAATTACTGATAAAATATCAGCAAAAGTAAATGCAAAAATATTAAAGGAGATTCCAAACAGTCATAAAAATATAGATGACGATATTTATTTTAGAAGCAGTTACTGATAGTCTCGGCTCCTTGTACTCGTGCTTATTTGCTACAGCGAGGTGAGATTATCTGCTCCGAAAAACTAAATAAATAAATACGAGTTAAGAGAAATGGTATATCTTTCCATCTAGATGATTTATCAAAACCTTAGCAGTAGCTTTTAGCACGAATCCTTTGCCAGACAGACAAAACAGAAACACATATTAATGGCGAACTCGAAGCAGTGGTCAGTTTGATCAACTAGGAATGAAACGAATTTACTATTGGTCAATTCATGTCGTATAAATTATTACTGTCACATAAATTTTGTATGCAGCATTTCATTTAATAAGGCTAGAGTGTATGACAATAATGCTAGAAGACAAACTTATTAAAATCGTAACTTTATTACAAATAAATTTTAACAATAAATAGTATATAAGCAATAGAAAATGTTTTATTTATTTTGCATAGCTAGTCCCATTCTTTTTATTTCTGTAGTTGAGTGAAACAAAATTGCACACATTAAAGTATTTTAAGTTTCTACACATCTAATTTTAACAGTAACATTGAACTTTTCCACTCGCATTATTATTAACTCGCAGGTATTTTAATTGGCTTTGTAACACGGACATTTCAATGAAAATATAGAATTATTTTTTTAAAAAAGTGTAGAAAATACTTTAAATTTAGTGATGGTGATCAAAGAATGTGTAATAAAGAATTTGATCCATGGAAGAATGTATTTTGTTTTCTTTTGATTAAAGAGGATATTGTTTAAAAAAAGGTATTTACAATTTTTTATAATGATTTAAATTTTTAATATCTTTGAAATATTTTATACTTTTTCATATGGATAAGCAATAAATAATCTTAAACCTTCATGTCTTCTTCTTTTTTTAATCAAATCGCTTTAGTACTAGAAGAGCGTAGGTGTTCTTTTACTTAATTTCCATGAAAAGTGTTACATGACTTCCGAAGACAACTGCTCGTGTTATCAAATACCCCAAAAACGGCTAGCGAATGCACCTCCTCTCAGAAGATGAAAAAAAAAAATCTTTTCATAAATCTTCGACCTTTTTCTTTTCTTACTTCTTTCGATATATAGTTTTTTTATTTAACTCTATGGTATTAGGTTCCTCAGATTGGATAAAAGTCTGCAATGAAGAAGAAAATTTAGAGAAAAGAGAATTTCTCAAAGCTTCTAGTGTTCGAAAAGGACGAGCCAATTTCGAACTTTCTTTTGATGCCGGATCCTCGCACAGGAATATCTTTAAGTAAGTCGTTTTCACTGATTCAAAATTTTTTATTTTATTTTTATCGTTCTAAATATTCCTTTATTCAAATCGCTTTTACATAAAAAGAAAAAAAAAACCTGAAAAATTTGGCAGTACTGTATATCTATTTCGTAAGCCATAATATCATGTCTTTTTTAATTTATCTTATTTTTATTTACTTTATTCCCTACAGCATAAGATAAATATTAACTTTATTAAGTAAAGGAAGTATTTGAATCTCAGAATCCAAGAAAAACTTTTCCAATAATGTGAAACAGTTAATCCAATCTAAAGAAATAGAAAGTTTCTGAAATAGATAGATTGTATTTTTAAAGAATAAATAATACATTACAAGAATGAGTACATTACAACACCGCCTTTTTCAATTTTTCCAATTTTTATAAAAAAGTTAACACTAAATACCTTATAACTAAAAGCTAATAGTTTAAATTTTCTTTCAAACAGTGATATGTAAACAGTAACGCTTCTTTCATGTGTCGGTGAAAAATAAGAAGAATTCTTTATTTATAGGAAAAATTAACCTTCTCGTTCTTTCTATGGAATTTTGAAAATTCTGACAGGTGACGTTGTTTGTTTAGAAATTGACATGTAAATAGAAAAAGTTTTAAATAGTATGATATTAACTCAATGCCAAAAGTAAACTGGCAAATTAAAATGCATGTGGTGATCAAGATAACTGACTGTTAAGTTGTAAATTTTCGATTCTTTCAATGAATCAATAAAATCTGCTGAAATGATAAATCAAATAATAACAATAAATCAAAATTACTATAAAATAAAGAATATTTTATTCAAAATATTTTTATGAAAAATTCATTCATTTCCTGCATCCATGCCTATGCATTGTATATTGTGAGCTTGCTTGATAATTGAAACCTTGGGCAATATATTTATTAACATGAAACTAAACTCTCTCTTTTAAATGCTGAATGTAATGATTCTCTTTTCTCTTTGCTAAGACTTGAACTGTGATGTCAAGTTCAAATGATTGAATATAAAACCATTAAAGAGGCTCATTGTAACAGAAAAATCTATCCAGTGAATAGACGATGAAATGTGCAGTACACTTAGTAACAGCTAACAATGCCTTAGTTTACGTTCAATTACAGCCAGGCACCTCATTGCCATAGAACATAGAACATAAACAAAGGTTTTTTTTCTTTGTAACTTACTGTTATGTTCATTTACCATCAAACCACGCCGGCAGTCAATATCCCGGATTATAACAGTCCCTTTGGGGAAGTCATATCCCCTCCTCCGCTTCTCCACAAGCAGACTGTATCAAAGCAATCGTGTGCTCGTATTCATCTCCCCGTGTTAGCCACTTTCTTACTTCATATATGAAACAAATATCTAAAGCAGTACATGGAGAAATCAACACACAGGCGGTATATAGTTGTAAAAGAGCCACAACGGACAACAGTTTTAGGCAAAATTTATTTGAAATTAAGAATCCAAGTAGAGAATAAACTTAACTACTACTTCTCTAGGCTCGACTCTCTCCTGTATGCCTCTGTTTTTATAGCTTCTATGAGAGGACATCGGAAATTTAGAAAAAGAAGTCGCAGCTAGAATATGAATGAAGATATCGTCAAGATTCTCGAATATTCGATATCCTTCATTTTTGTCAAAAAATTTTGAATTCTAAAATTTGTCGACAAATGTTGGTACAGTTTATCTTTTAGGTAGAGAGTCATTATTCTGCCACCATTTAGCATTCATTAAATGTTTCCGTAAAACTATCGTTCTTATTATGAGATTGGCTATGCTAAGAAACAATTTAGAAATTATTCAGAATATTAACTGAATTCAAGAATTCAAATAAAGAATTGCGTGCAATAATCGGATAATTATTTTTTTATATTTATTCCAAACTTAATATATCTTTGTTTTAAAAGTTCCAAGAAAATTAATCAAAACAAGACTTTTTTTTTAAATTGTTGAGGAATACAAAAAATTAACAGTTTTTCATTCCTTTACTTTTTTTCTAAGGATGAAAAACCTGTGATCAAATAATTGTAGAAATAATGAAAGCTGTCAATATTCCATTACAGCAATGAAAAGCTTTCTAAATTTTTCCTAAACAAAACTAAACTAAATTGACTCATTAATTTGAATAAAAAAATCTTTATTAATAAAATAAAACTAAAATTATATTTTTCAACATAAGTTTTCGAAAACATTTGCTGCCTTTTAATTATTTAAAAGTCTAAAGAAAACTCCGAACGAAAAATATACCTAATAAGGAATAAATTTTTCAATTTTTCAATCAAGCTCCTTTATTCCAAATTTTGTTACTCTAGAACCAAAATTATATCCAGTAGAAAGCTAGGACACATATGTTCTATTTAGTTATTAATAAAACTATAAGAGACGAATCTCTTTAGAATAACCACAATCACAAAACAGTTTTCCCCGACTTGTCACAGAATGAGTGGAAAAATTAATGATTACCTAATAGCATTCTGGCGGGAACTATGGTTGAGCAATTTTTTTGTCATTACCGTCTATGGCGCAACTCATTCCGTAGGAGTTACGTCCCGACATTGGAATGAAAACAGTGATCAGCACTTTAATTACCAGGGAAGATAGTAACAGCAATTCCACCGGAAGCCTCTTCTCCCCCTTTTTGAGATGCCCTCAGAGGTATTGCTCTGAGTAATATATATATATATAGTAATATTAATATAAAGATATGACTTTCAAATAATGTACAGTGAATATAAAAAATACATATAATAAAAACCTAACATAATTAATTGTTCAGAACTTGAACAAATGAATGATATTTAAAATTTATATTTTGGACTCTGCAAGACTTTTAAACTACAATTTTTCAGATTGTTAACTGTTGAATTTCAAGAATAAAAAATTGAAACTTTAATGTATACTTATATTTTTATATTTACAACGCTATTATAAAAATAAAAGTAACTGGCGTTTCGAAGGAATTTAAACTTTCTGTAGAATCCTTGAATTATTGAATTATTCTTTTACTGAAAAGTATTTTGTCAAATTTTAATATAAAAAAGGAATGCACATTTCCCATTCATTACCATGCAATAACAATATATTTTTTCAGAGAGTATTTCTAACAATTTCGTTAAAAATACCAAGCCTGAGCAAATATATCTATTCTTCGGGCAAAGAAAAAAAAATATTTTTCATTAGATGAGACCAAATGTAAGCACTAAGCAAAATTACTATGATAGTAATTTTGTCACTAATTAAATGTGAAATTATTTAAAAAAATTATTTTAATTAAATGTATCTGTAAAAAGCTATTATCAAGATATTAGATCTTATCACAAATAATATAACAGACATTTAAAATATCTTACAGTGTTGGGTGAAAGGTGTCAGGCTGTTCTATCAATATAACTGATGCTTAAATCACTTAGGTCTGCACGAAAATATTATTGATACATATATAATAATATATTTTATGCATTAGAATTTATCTACTAGTAAGATTTATCAGTTTTGTGGGGTTAATCTTTTTTATAAGTATATAAAGGAAATGGGTAGAAAATTTGCATTGTTACATGAAATATTATGAAGGATAAAGCAGAGTTTTATGTGAAAATAATTCACATCGTATTACAGTAATGGTTTTCTAAACATTTACCGTATGCTAAATGTTGAAGTGCGTAATGTCTTTAAAGGACTGAAGAACATAACAATGCCTTTTGCAAAAAGAATTACAAAATATATACGAAAATTGCAACTGAAATATTAGATATCTTATTTTGGTATTATTACCCTATATTTATAATATAGAATATTTAATTTATTTAAAGATAAATAGTTAACATTTTTAAGATATCATTTTATCGATATTTCATGCTACTCCATATAAAGTAAAGTAAATCCTTAAATGGTTATTTGTGGATTTTTTTCTAGAATTCTAGTAAACCAGAAGTTTAAATCCTGTGATAAAATTTTTAATTTTCTATTTGTTAGTAAAGGATAAATGCGTTTGAAGTTGAAGCTCAAAGTATCAATATCAAACTCTGAAAGCCTTATTTCGCTTTGAAATAATATTTCTTTTACAACACAAAAAGCGGATAACACTGGGGGTTAGAAATGAGAAATTCTTCACGGGTTATGTTTCATTCATAATATTTATTTTGAGCTTTACTTGAAAAGAAACTTGTATATACTTTGTACAATTCAATGTACAAAGGAAAAGCTTCCTTTCAACCACAATCGTGTGGTGCGCGATGTGTCTGCCTCTTGGAAAATAATTCTCAGAAATAATATTTGTTGAAAATATTCTTTCTGGTTTTCTAAAAAAATGTGAACTGTAAAACCTCTACGAAAATACAGGTCTTATGATTTATCGTATTCGTATTTAGGGTTCGAAAACATGTGTCCAGCACAATATATTTATTAAAATAGAATTGTAAATCCAGTATTGACTGCAGGTTCATTTTCATAGTTGAATTTAAAATTAAATTCTTTTATGCAAGAACGTTGGAGTAATAATTTAAATTCATCTTTCCTATGGCAGGGTCAGTAATAGATTTTGAAACACTGCAAATTTATTTTAAATTTGAATATTTTTCTACTTTTGCTTTCTCTATATACGATTTTAATGAGTCAACGTGTCCAGAAGATTTAACTTTGGAAACAGACCTATAAATGGTTTTTAAATAATAACTAATTTATAGGTAAAAATTAGTTTATGTAATTATAAGGGGTGACTGTCTTATTAATTTAAGAATTTATTAAATAAAGGTGGGGTTTTTTTTCAAAGTATTTCGGGTGTTTGGGTATATAATATGTAAGTATTCATGTCAAATTTCGAAGATGAAAAAATCTATATTTTTAAGCTATAATTGAGAGAGACATTGGTAGTTTATTTCAATAGTAGACTAATAAGCTATTCAGAAATCTCATTTGGCTGGTTGTTTTTAATTATTTTCTGCGCGTGTTCATACGAATTTAAATTCATCTGTTCTGAATATGTTTTCAATGATAGTTCCTCTTCTTTTCTTTGCTATTTGATCATAAATCCCAATTTTAAGTACTAAATAATATTGGCAGTTAGTACACTATGAAGATTTTATTAACTAGTTTAATCAAACCACCTTTCGCCAGTTTATTTTCAAATTTGCTCAAACTCTAAACTACTTGGAGTGTTTTTGCAACATTATTGTAAGAGATATTTTCTAATTTGCATTTAGACCTTTATGGATACAGACTTTGAGTGGTAACGTGATATATAAGAAAATATTTTTACTCTTTGTTTGTGTTATAGTTTGCTTTATTACTGAAATGAATTTCAGTGGAACCTGCGCATCCCTTAAAATGAACAATTTAAAACATAGTTATAGAATTTAAGACAAGGAATCTTTCACTAATTTAGAAAAAAAAATAAGTCTTTAAAAAAAATAAGTCTTTCCCCTTTTTGATGTGATGTCAATCTAATGGAATCTTAATTCTCCTAGAAAAAATATAGGATATTAATTTTATTGGTTTAAATTGTTGAGTTGGCATTCGAAATTACGCCTTCAGGCTTACGCCCGAGTATATTATCAGATTAGGAATTGTTAGCAGCCGTTGTCCGTGTTTAAATAAAATGCTTTTAATCTCACAGGAAAAGAGTAAACAGGAAAGAGCCGAAACACAGTAGATATTGATTAATCCTATACACTAAGCTGTAAAATGTATTGATATCTTGATTAGATAAGGAGTAAATCTAGTTTATGGAACTCCGAAAGCAAATGATTCTTCTTTTCATTTTATTGTACTAAATACAATTGCTTTTCTTGAGATAAAATTCGAACTCTGGTAGAAAAGATAATCATTCCACTAGAATTTTATATCCAAATTAATACATTTAATAAAAAAAAAGATGTTTTGTACGTTCCTTTTTCTTACTGAAGTAAATTTCTATACTGAATCTATAATATAAATTCTCAATTTATTTATAAAAGATAATTCATAAATTCAAAAAATAAAATTTCAAGATCACACACATACACACACACACACACACACACACACACACACACACACACACATATATATATATATATATATATATATATATATATAGTTTTATTTGATTTCTCAATTTTTAAAATTTGTGTTCGAAATGCTGTTTTTAATTGAAAATAAACCCAATTTATGCAAATTTATTTTAATTGATGCATGTATCTCCTTTATCAAAACTGAAAAATTTTTTAATGTTGCAGCTTTAATGGGACTGCACTAAAGGAGAATTTGAAGTAAGTTATTATTTTTTTTTCTCAGAAAGATGGAACAACAAGTTTTCAATTACTCCATGAGATGTAACTTCACTAGATCAAGAGATTTAAAAGTCACATACTTTAGGATGAATAAATTGGTTTAGAATCTGCGTCTAATTTTAGAACGTGAAATATTAAAAAGTTAAATCCCCTAGAATTCTTAATGCCTTCACGGAGATGTTGGCTCTTATCGTTCTCTCGGTTGTTAAAATTCCACAGTTGCCTTGGTAACCGATCATATTATATTCATGAGAAAGAAAGTGTTTGGAGAATGCTTAATGGAATGTTTTCGTAACCAACAGGTGCTGGTAATTGTTTTTTAACTTCTGCAGCGGCCTTCAGTTTGAAAGATATTCCTTTGATGAAACGGAAACTAGAACAGGGGGCCGTGCATAACTTTATAAAAATCATAATTACTTTCGCTTTAATATCATGTTCGAAATAGAAAAGTTTCTTAAAAATCACAATTTGCACAATAAATACCACATCAGCTCATATATAGAGAAGCTTTGCTGACTTACCAAATCTTAAAATGTCAACCAGCATTTTGAAGGTTGAGCTCTAAATTTTAAAATCTTAGTATTGATATCTTATAATATTTGTAAATTTGTAAAATAACTTTATATACTGTATTCGTTTCCATATATTTATATAATGTATTGCTTTCATTAGGAGCTAAAACTAATGAAGAGACTATAAGTAATGGAGTTTGGTTAAATATTTAGTGATTTCGAATGAACAATGATCTTTTTTTTTTTTTTTTGATTCTTTAGAAAAAAATTACTCAGAGAAATCTCGAATCATATATTTATAGTAGAATCCATAATTAAACTAGAACCTTGCCAGAATTAGGCAAAAATTATTTCTGTAGGAATTTCGATAAATTGAGTTTCCCTACTTCATTTTCCCTCAAACTTTCCATGCTTCCATTCTATTATTTCAAGTGCAATTAAAGAGGGGAAATCTAAAGAGTTAATACTTATTGATAGCATAAAGTCATAGATTGGAAGTACTCGTCATATCACAATTTTGTAGGTAGATTCCTTAAGGATTTAGTATCAATAACAAGTATATGAGCCAAAGAGCTTTTAGTTATTGAATATGAAAAACAAGAGGAATTTCTAACGTATTATATCATGTTAAATCTAATCTTAGTAAGATTAATTTGTATAAATTTCTAGATTTCAATATAAATTTATTATTCATCAACCATGGAATGACAAAATAAACATGCATAATCAAGTAAAATCATGCATCAGCATCAAAACCTACATAGGCTGCGAATAAGGAAATTTTTTTGCATCACCAATTGGATCTATTTTCTACAAGATTCTTAACTTTAACATGGATTTTTTATGATTACCATTTGATATGAGCAAATAAAATATCTATAAAAATTACATTAGTTGCAAAATAATAGAATATGTTATACTTTTAATTCACCCTTACGTTTGAATTGTCTTTAATTTTAAAATGTTAAGGCGACCTAACTGTTTGAATGTTATTTTATTTAAAGTTGAATTTTGCTTTCTCGTACAAGAAAGTATAAAGGGAAAAAATATTTTAATCGTCAAAAAATTCGAAATTAAATTTTTGACGAATCTCTATATTTAATATCACCTTAAGTCAATTAATATGGTTGGGATTGTGTCTGTCTGTTTATATCAAAACACAATTATATATATATATATATATATATATATGTATCTAAATTGTTGATTCTTATCGAATTTGAAACCGAATCTGCCACAATATTGATTGTTTGTTTGCATTCTTGAATATATGTAACTAAAAAACACAGTGATGGAACACAGTATGGAAAGACGCCGAAAACCAAAATACGGTTTTCGGGTACTTTTGTATTAACCGCATGTTAGAGATTAATCAATAAAGATCACACGATTTGTTCCGCAAAAATACTAGATTGAAACCAAAGATCGATATTTCGAAACTATTATTCATCAATGATATGCAAGATTTATGTCGCCATATCTTAGGTTCATAATTTCATGCGGAAAAAAACGTAACAATTTTATTTGAGAGAATGGTCGAAAGTTTGGCGGAGACAATTCTAATTTATTTATATCTCGTTATAAAGAGTATTAGACATATATTCTTATTAAAGGTGTTCTAGTATTTATAGGCTATATCATCATGTTGAAACTTTGGTATCAGTTCTCATATTTGAACGAAAAAAATACCTAGGATATTCACAAACAGATAACTTAGATTCTATTTAGAGTGATTTCTGTCAATCATAATATTAATTTCATTTTAATGTTAGTTATTTATTATACTATTACCTTACGTCTGAAACAAGTTGCTTATAATTTTAATAAGATATGCTTATACGGAAAGATAGCTTTCATTATAGTTAGCTCTTTTTCCCTCGAGCGTGAAAGCTTTTGATTATTACTAAGATGTACCTGAATTATAAAGAGCTCATGAATAAAATAACTTACTGGTCAAAACAAGTTTAGTAAATTTCTTCCAGCTCATTTTATATTAAATTATGAAAAAAAGTTAAGTCATCATGCTGATGATGACATATTAACTGCCAGGAATGTTTCTTATCATCAGATATTAGTATTCTAAATGAGATAGAGGTCCTCAGTTCATTTTTTAGCTGTATAATATAATCCGTTTTAAAAATAATACTTTTTTAAAGCTTCATATTTCAGATACAAATTCAATGACAGAAATTTTATGGGCACATGTTATCACATTAGGTTCAGAAATCCAATTATTTGAAGCGATCTCTTTAAATATATGTATATAGGCATTTATATAAAAGTTAGTAAATTTAGTAAATTTAGTAAATTTAGAGATCCAATTATTTGAAATTATTTATATACAAAAACAATAATTAATGGCGAAGAAAAACATCTTTACATTATCCAATTTACGTCAAACAAAAAAATCTTTAAAAAAATGCGATACTTTAAAAATTAATGAAGATAAATTGAGAAATGATACCAAATTCGTCATAAGCCGCTCTACGCATTATCTGATTATGACATTCAAGATTTCGAGAAATGTTTTAATATTAAGTCACAGTAAAAATGATGCAAAATCTGGATGTCATTTGGTTCAGTTTTTTTGTTGATAAGGATTAGAATTTTAATTAGCATAGAAAAGTAAAATTCCACCCAAAGTTTATATCTGTTATCGTGAAGTATAAACAAAAATTATAATAATGAGTTGTTATTGAACAAAATAAAAGTATGTATAATAGAAAATAATATTTCAAATTGGTTCATTAGAACAAAGCAGAAAAGAGGTATTTGTTTCTGTTAAAACCTTAATGTATATTGCTGAGCTATTTAGTACAACTCTTCTAAATGACAGAAATCAAGAAATTTTGTTAAAGTGAGAAAGTTTGGCAATATTTATCCAGATGCCTTGATAGCTTCTAATAAATTCTTCAAATTTTATATTGAATCTAAATTTTATTTAAATTAATTAAATAATTTGAACTGTGTTAAAAGTTATTTTTAGAACATACTATTTACCTCTACAATTCCCATTTAAAAATTATTTGCCAGTAAATAATTCAAATAACTATTTGAATTATCGATCCTTCCCTATCACCACCGCCCCCTGAAGATGTTTTTTCCTGTAAAGTTTTAAAACATCTTTGGCTGTTAATTTTCAAATAGACACCACGTTTTACAATGATTTTTATATTTAATTTTTATTACTTGAAATTGTGACCATATTTTATAGTGATTTTTATTACTTTACTTGAAATTATTTTTAAAATTTGATTTTTATTACTTGAAACTGTGACCGTGTATTTAAATAATTTTTATTACTTTGCTTGAAATTATTTTTAAAATTTGATTTTTATTACTTGAAACTCTGACCATGTATTTAAATCATTTTTATTACTTTGCTTGAAATTATTTAGGAAACATGATTTTTATTACTTTAAACCGAGACCATGTTCTGCAATGTTTTTTTTTATTATTATCATTATTATTTTACACCTCGATTCTTCTACGTCATACAATTACTTTATAAAATGTTAACTTTCAGCTCTTTCCTTCAATTTATTTTTACTTCTTAGACTATTCTGGAATGTTTTTACTTCCAAATAATTCATAAATGCCAAATGAATATCCTTTCATCATAACACAAAGAAATAGAACACTAAAGGAAATAAAATTAAAATTTGATTTACTTGAATGCAAGAATATAAACCTTAAATAATTGTGTGCGATGCTTGAATAATCTCACCTCGGAATCATTTTCCTTTATTTGTTTAAAGGAAACAAAAATGACATCGATGCGTCTGCTATAATGCGCACTATTTCTTCAAGACTGTCATGATATTGAACGAATTCTATTGTTTCGACCTTTTTCTAAATACCCTTATACAAATATGCCAAACAAAGCTTCAAAATCCCTCCTAGACAACCTGGGGTGGGGGGCTTTGCTTAAGCGCTGACAAATGCGGAATAAGCCCTCCGGCCAGAGGCATCGACCAGCCAGCCCCTGCAAATATGCGGCTGAGCAGTTTCTTTGAGCACAGCAAATGAGATTAGGGATCTCTGCCATACCGGGTGCAACGGGGCGGCACAGGGCTGATAAAAAGAATACTGTCGGCCGCCCCGGCAATACTTTCTTCGCTTTATTTATGTCGAAATGGACAAAGTGCTCGTTTGTGGATTGTGTTGATTATATTCGACCGGTGACGAGATATTGTGCCATTGAGGATGACGAATGAAGGCTAGGAGATAATACTGGATTCTGTAGGAGAGAAATATTTCTTTTCAGAATGCATAGGAAAACTACTTCGGTTCATTTCGGTTTATTTTGAAATTCAACAATACAACGACTTTATCTTTCTTTTCAGTTGCATACCGTGTCACTTGGATGAAATAAAATCAAGATCTTACATTGAAGTCTTTTTTTTTATTTGAAATATTTTTAATGATTGAACCAGAATTAATTATTGAAACCTCGAAAGAAAGAAAAGTTCATCTCTGCTTACTTTAGGTTTAATTTCTACATTTTTTTTTTATTTCTTTCACATAGTAGTAAATACTGGGTTATTATTTATAAGTATATATGTTATAATTTTTAATTCAGAAATCCTGTTTATCAGTAAAAATAAGCCCAATTTTTAAACGTTATTTTTTTAAGTAAAAGACCCATTTACGGAAATTTAAAAAGTATGAATAATTAGATTAATTTTGTTTTTATCTTATTTTTGTACAAACAAATGAAACACTAGTTGAACATATATATTATTTATGGTTATAATCTTCAGATAATGAAAACATGGCGCTAAATTTTACTGTCTCTCTGATTGATAAGAATGTGAATAATTGATATATTCGCTCTATTTTATATACAAAATATATGCTGTAAATCAAATTTCTTATTGTATACTAAAAGAAACGTTATTAGATGCTGAAAGAAAATATTTGTAAAATCAAATTCAGGTGAGTAAAATTTAATCACTGTCATCACTCGTACTCTTTTTTTTTTTCTAGTTTTCTGAATAAAAAGTATACAGGCATTGGTAATATATGTGCCACTAAAATATATTTAAAAGACTGTCTCAAATTTTGCAATTGTTTTTTGGTGGAGAGCAAGATTGTCTTAGTTTCATTTAAAACAATGAATAAATTTTCCAAACATCATTATATAACATATGGGAAGACAGTCAAGTGAAAACTGATTGACAATTTCTGAATATTTTATTTCCCTTTTGAATCAATGATTGTACTACTGTATAAATTTAAAATACACGAGATGATATTAATTTTTTTACTATCTCTTAACGTTACCAATCATATTTACTGAAATATTTTTAATACTAAATTGTTTTAAAGAAAAACAGTTAAATTTTTCTGAAACTCAAAATTATTAAGTTAAAATACCTTAAATGTCACTATTTCTAGGGTTTTAGACTATTTTAATGAATGCTACCAAAACGAACAGCCAATCAATGAGCAGTACTTGCTCGCTAGCTTCGTTCATTTGTTTTAAGTAGTTAAATTCCAATCTTCATTAATTAGATAAAATCAAAAGTCATATAAGAATGAAAATCCTGTTATGCATGCAGAATATCTTACAAAGGTTATCCAGATTCTACACTGCCAGGCTGACCAATGAATGATTCTTCTGGGTTTCATAGTCTTTGAGAACAATACGAGAGAAAAAAAAATGACACCTTATCTGACGCATGAAAAAAAAATCATTATTAGAAATATGAGCAATGCTATTTACATGTATTTACAAATGAAGATGTTCAAAATGTCCACTCCCATAACCGCATGCATGTGAGTGTCGAAATGTATGACTACACGCGTTGCAATGATGTGATGCTCACAAAGATATACGCAGCAGGGAGATAAACATATCAATAAGTCGTTTTTTACTTTAAAAATGTGTGGATAATCCAATTCTTTCAGATAATAAAAAAATCAAACTTTAGGCCATTTCCGAAAGACTGAATTATTTTAAAATTTAACTAACCTTTCTGGTTCCCAAATCAAGTCCACCAAGGAGTTGAGCATGTAACAGTCAATATTTTCAGAAGCATGTAAAGGCGTCAAATCACAAACACAATAATTGAAATATATAAAATTTGGTATGTGATTTTGTGGCTATAACTGTAGTCATGCGCCAATTTTGGATTAATTGGTTTGGAAAAGAATGCAAATACAAATACTAATACTAAAATACAAATACACCTTTATTAGAAAGCAGGCGAGAAAATTTTGGATGAAACCACTTCAAATAGGTTTATCGGTGGTTCAACTGACGGGTGATTTTGTCATCTGAAGAAAGGAGTAATGGTTATATTTGGCAAATACACTTTTTATCGAAGATAAATTTCATCTTGCAATATTTACACTCTGAATACATTTTAAACATGGGAAGAATATCTGTAGCTTCACGGTGCAAACTTTTAAATACTTTTGTTCTGAATACATTTTAAACATGTGAAGAATTTCTGTAGATTCAAGGTACAAACATTTAAACATGACTCAAACTATAGCTGAATTGTATGCCACGGCATCCGTATGCTTTAATATGCGCAAGGATATTTTGAGAATATTTGTCTGCAAACACATTAAATATCCATTTTTATGTTTCCAATAATTTTTTTGGTACACAAGTAATGTGCTCCAAGTAAGGAATCTGACTGTGCAGAATTCTGGTGGTTTTGATCAGATACCCTATATATTATAGCAAATTAAATATTAGACTGATACAAACTATAAATACAGCCGGACAATCAACTTTCTTCATCATCCGATTAGTAAACGATTTAGATATTCATTAGATCGTGAAAATGAAATAATTAAATACTCACCCAACGACAGAAATATATAAAATAATGAAGATAACTTATCCACGTAAATGTATTTACCTTACGACTTTTTAAATAATATTTCATTTTATTGAAAATGCATTTTATTTTTTTATTCTTTTTTATCACTACAGATAGTGAATGATAGCAAACCATTTTATTTATTACTTGATCTTTTCAAAGGCTATACAGAATTGTTCATGGAGAAACTTTAAGTTCCTTTGGCCGTTACAAAGCAACGTCGTAAGTATTTGTCTCTGATATTTAATAATGATTTTATAAAATATATTTCAGTGTTAAATAATTCAAAATTTAATTTATAAATAACATAAGCTAAGCATTTTTTTTTCTTGGGTACTGAAATACTTTAACAGATACTATATTTGGTGCGCTAAATTCAAATACACAAAACGATTTTCTCCATGTTTTCTACTTTTAGAAATAGGATGTTATTGAATGAGAAAATAATTCACAGTAAGGATGAGTCGCCACAGAAATAAAAGAATATGGATATAAATTATGGAAAATCACGTGATGAATAAAAAAAACGAATATGATACTATATATTTTTTTTATCAGAGAGACTAAGCATCAATGGTGTTTAGTGATAAGAGAAGCGCGAAGAGTAGAACCTGGGACCTTCTGGTTCGCCGTCCAGTAACATGACCACAATACAAAAGCAATTGCTCGGGTAGCGTAGCTGTTAGCTGGCTTATAAGCTATTCACTACAGATTCTTCCTCCAGTGAGTCGGTTTGGTTATATTAACGTCCTGTTTTGAAGCAACACTAGGGCTATTTTGGGACGGACCTCGTAATTTTGAACCACGGTCAGATGACGAGGACGACACCTGAGCTGGCACCCCCCTCTCCACACCACACCATACCAGCGGGAGGACGTTTGGTCATGACGGATTTAACGTGCAACTGACCCCCTTACACGACGGTTCTTCGGTGGAATCGGGTCTCGAACCTGAAACCCTCCGGTTCCGAAGCCGAGACCTTACCACCAGGCCACCGCGGCCTGCCCAGTGAGTCGGAGGTGAGACGAACGATATGACTGTTGAGTGGTGATGTATTAGCTGTTGATTTTAATGCGCCTGTACCCATTCGAGTAGCGCTATGTGCTATGGCGAGCGTATGTGGGTGAATGGTTGCTGATGCTGTTGCTGCGTCAAGTGAGTCTGACGACTTTGGGTTGCTGCGCCAAGTGAGTTTGACGACTTTGGTTGCGAGAAGATGGCGACACAACAACTGCACGAAGGTTGAAGGTTCATCGGCCGATGTCACCAATGTGGCGAATTGTAATGAGCGAGGATAGAACCTGGGACCTTGTGATTCGCCGTCCAGTAACATGGCCACAATGCAAAAGCAATTGTTCGGGGAGCGTAGCTGTTAACTGGCTTGTAAGCTATTCACTACAGGTGTATGAACTTATAATTTGTTCAATATCCCCTTGACCACCAAGAGTGTCACATAAAATCTCCTCGTTTCTTATGCTTATGGGACAGCAGAATCAAATAATGATAATGGATGGCATAAGAATAACTTACTAGAGAAAACATCCTTACTGAGCAATGCCATTCATGAACACTTAGTTGAAGAAGGTAATCACAAATTGACTATTACAACAAGCTCTGAGGCACACAGAAAAATCTGAATAACCAGACTGCCACGACAGCATTGGCAGGAACTAAGGTTGAGTCCTAACGGTCATCAACAACCACAGAACAGCCCTTCCAACTGGGAGCATCGTTAGGAGATAGCCAAATCTCCCTTCCCCTCAATTTCTGTACCCACCAGAGTGGTGAAAATCAACTACCATACCGGAATCTTCTCATTCTCATTTATGAGAGGCCCTGCAGTGGAATTCTGTAAAAAGTAAAATCAACTTGACTGCGATCATAAATAACTAAAATTAATAAAAAAGCAGTATAGAAAGCTTGATTAGGATACCCTTTATTTTGCTTACAAAGAGAAATAAGTAATAAAATACGTAGGAAAGCAATTTAAAACAATTTTTAATAATTTTGGAATTTCTATTTTAACTAAACTAAGAAAATAAAGAACGATTTTCATTCCGAGGAATATAAATTATACATGGAGAACAAGGCGTGGATATCACTTTATCCTTCCTATCAAAAAGTAAAGTTATTATCTCAGAATGTCAGGATTTTTGCCATCAAGTAAGAATTCAAACTTATGACGTCCTAATATGGCTTCAAAAATGAATACTTCAAAATATGGCAAAACTTTCAGTATCAGCCTAATAAAATATATACATATATATTACAAAAATTATGTAAAACAATTATAGTTACAAAATTAATCTTAATTAACAGAAATTTAAT
The DNA here is from genome assembly GCA_026543865.1 of Argiope aurantia. Classification (NCBI taxonomy): domain Eukaryota; kingdom Metazoa; phylum Arthropoda; class Arachnida; order Araneae; family Araneidae; genus Argiope; species Argiope aurantia. The sequence goes on from JAPMOR010005653.1 coordinate 150,055, forward strand.
ACTGTATCAAAAGTCATCTCTTACTTGAACAGCTTTTTGGAAATCATTTAATTTTCCTCCATGTATTTATTTTACACATTCCAGGACAATTGTATTAAACACATTATAGAAATTAAACAAAAAGTAAGAATTATTGACATCTGAAAAAAAGAAACTATACGACAATAATTTTCTATCCTGGTATAGGTTTCGAAAGAAAAGGGCACTTATTTACCGGACTTTAAATCGTTCCACTTGAAATAAAAATTGCAATAGAAGTATCCCTGAATGGCAGGTGTAATTTATTTAAAATCAAATTCAGCTCCGAAAATTCGCAGAGCTTATTCGGAAATCCCGTTTGTTACCTGGCAACGGTAATTATCCTTCTCTGCAAAAGGGCCTCGATTTCCTTTCTCGTTGAACAACATAAGCCTCGATTAATCGAAAGTATTGTTTCTACCTTAATCGGAATTGGAAGAGCGAAATTATTAAATCAAGAATCGTAGGATGAATGCTGTTAACTATTCAATTTAACGGTGATGAGAGCAAAGGGAAGATTTTCATCGGAAATTTCAAACGGCGTTTGCTGAATTGAATCGGAAGAGGGGAGCTCAGCAAGAGTCATTCCATACAATTCACTTAATTTATGAAACAGATAAAATTATGTTTCATGTTCGATGGAAGAATATTCATGAAACGTAGATATCTGTTGCAATAATTCGGACAGAAAGAATGTGAATAGAATTTAACACATTATTATGCTAAATGACTCATGAATAAAAGTCTTGATTTTTGAATAATTGTATCCATCTTTTAAGAAGCGATAAGCAATAAATTTGTGTAGCTAATATCACATATGATATTCTGAGTTGCTTGACTTTAATATACGCAATATAACAAAATAAAAACTTATATTTAAATTTAAATAAATGCTAAGTAATATATAAACAATGTACAATATGATTTTTATACCAATATTATTATCATACTTTCCTTGAATTATTAATATTTCAATGATTTTTTTAAATAATATTTTATATAAAATAATTTATTTCGTTATTTTAAAAGTTCTTAATAAAATGTGCTTATATGATTTCGTGTCCACGTTACAACGGAAAGGGGGGGGATGCAGTATTTTTTAAGGGTAAAGACCCATGAGCACTCGAAGATGACACAAAAATGGCATCAAACACTCGCTTGCATAACCCCCATTTACGGGGGGGGGGGTCACACACCTGACAGATAGGACACAGGCTAAAGAACAACCAAACCCGAAACAGGATTCGAACCCGGGACATTCAGATGACGCGCTACAGCTAGGTTAAAACGCCGTCCTTTATTGTTATTTTGATTATATTGTTCTAAAACTGAAATGTGTCATATTTAATAAATTATGACATCCGGCTAATTGAAGAGCTATCTCAATGGAAATGAATTAAAGATAACGTTAAGTTGTATGTTATATTTATTAATCTTTATAATCGCTATATTTAATCGAAAAGCTATTACACCATTGGGAGTGAACACCTTAAAACTTTCTAGCTTTTTCTCTAATAAACATGCCATGCCAGAGGACGCCTTGCATCATTGGCAGAAAATAGTTACGAAATATTATATTTCGTGTGAATTTATCATTTTTACTTAAGATATCGTGTGATACTTGGCGAGTGTCTTGGCAATTAATCTCTGCCATGCCGTTAATGGTATCTAAAAATCGAATTTGTGCTTGGACATGTTTTTCTCAAATTATTTAAATAAAGATTTGGCACAAAAGTGCATTTATTATCACAAAATCATATACCAAATTTAATATATTTTTTCGTCTCTAGCAAGCATTATAATAGGTGTAGTGTTCTTATTAAAAGAAAAGATATTTTCACATAATATGTTTTCAGTTATATAAAACAGACATCAGGCAAATACATCCCTTATATTATTTACATTTTCGATTCAAATGATCATTTAACGAGATTCCCTTTTAAAATAAGTAAAAAAATGATTTGATGTATATTTTTAAAATTTCTGATTTATTCACTTAAATTTATGTTTTACAGAACATATATATATAGAAACAGAAACAACAGAAATATTGGAAAACAAAAACATTTATACACATTTTTTTGAAAATATAATTTTGAAATTTAGATTGTATCAACAATATTTTTATAAAGATAATATTTGTATCAAATTTGAAAACATTCTACTGATTGAAACTACGAAACTGTTTTATTTTCTTATTAAATATTACTAACACAAACTTTATTTTAAACACAGTAATTCGATATTGAACAGTTTCTTGGACATATTAGCCAAAATATTCTATCTTTGCTCTGTTGTTGTGCTGTCCAATAAAACCATTAAAATAAAAGTACAAATTATAAAAATAACTTCATAAAATTTCACAATTACTGTACGTGTTTTATCCGAAAACTACTGATAATATAAAAAGAAAAAATACATTTTTTCAATTAGTAGAAAGTTATAACATTTATTAATTAAATTTTAAAACTAAATTTAAGTATTTTTTTAAAACACCAGTTAACCTGTTGAAACATAGATATAATTTCTTCAATTAAATTTCTTAATATTTCTCTTAACATAAGGTTATATTGTTAGGGAAACGTTACAATATAATGCTAATACGCTTTCCATGAAATGTATTTAAATGAAAAAAGTATTAAAATGAAAAGTATTTAAATGAAAAAAAATCGTATATTTGAAAGAATCAATTCGAATTCTCAGAATTTTGTACTAAACACCAAATTTATTTCAAATTATTTACAGTCATAGATAATAGAAATACTATATTTTTTTCCAATATGAATGCAAATTGAATGATATAGAAATCCTAAATCTCTCAACCGTTTCCTTGTTATATTTGAACACTGCTCTTAATTTTGAATTTGAGATCGTTTCCCTGATTGGAATTACTTATAACTGTTTAGAAAAAAAAATATAATACGGGGAATATAATTAATCTTGTGTCGAATTTATTGAATAATTCCTAGATTTTCTTCAAGAGGAAGAGCGTATTTACATATGCAAAATTCATTAAAAAAATCCTACTGTACCTATTATTTTTCCACAGCACATTTTGAGGTACATATTATGCAAGTCGAAGTATTTGGCGTGAATATGAATTATGCTCATATTCCTCTACTGTTTCAGGAATTCCCTCTTTGGAAAAAATAGACTATTGACTTTATGATGTTATGTATTTCATTAGTGACTTATCAGACTTATATTTTAATAAATTTAATATAAAGAAATATTTCTTATTTCATATTTTCTCTAAAATAAAAACATAATTACAAAACCGTAGAGAAATTAGCAAATGAAATTGAGATAATTAAATCTAATATAACATCTCATTTCAGTAGTCTAGGCAATAATTCATTACACAATGATGTTTTATTTTCTCATATACAAACAGAAATTACTGAAATCGTAAAAATTTCTAACTCAAATTATTGAGAGATCTCTATAGTTCAGACTTCCCTCAAACCGAAAGACACATTTTTGGAATTTTGTCTGCCTGATTGTATGTTAAGATTATAAATCAAAAATGCCAGATGGAGGAAATTTGCTATATGAACTTAGTATAACATTTGTAACTGTCAAATTAAGAACAATGTGTATTCTTAAGTGATTCTGTAGATCCATATATGAATATTAAAACTGATTCCGAGAAGAGGATGATCATCAACTAGTCTATAATTTTGCATTAATCTAAATACAATACCTCAAAAACTGAATGATTTAAATAAAGTAAATTCAGTATTTTATCTTGCGTATATAATTGTAATTCTATGTCAAAATTTGTTTTCAGTAACTTGAAAAAAACGCATCCAAAATGCACATTGTATTTTCATGTACCTATGCATTAACCCCAATCCAGCGATTAAATGCCGAAGATTGCACACTAGATTCTGCAAAAAGGACAGATTCATGATAAAAATCGGTTTTTCGTAACTATTGTTCCCCATTGTCATGTAATATATATATAATGATTACTTTTTACTATTCTATGAAGCATACAGCTTTTATGTAGGTAACTCTATAATAAATATATGTGAATTCGGTGCAATCATGGCCTTACCCAAGGTGCACAGTTTTATATGGAGTCATGGGGGAGTAATACCTTTTTTAGAAAGTAGGAGAGCATATTTTGGGGGTGTACACCCGCTGGTTTTCTTTTTGAACCATCGTCAATAATGGATTTAGACATCTTTTCGCTCAATTGAATTCACATTATAGGAACCCTTTCTAACAACCTGTTTAATATCGTTTTCATTTTTAACACATTTTTTTTGTTTATAAATCCATTAAACAGTGAGTTTTAATCCACTATTTGTTATGAGACTCCTTTCTTAATAATTATCCAGTATAGTTTTCGTTTTATAATATATATTCTTTGTTTATAAATTCATTATTATATGAACTGTGGAATCCATTAATGTGTGGATCTGATTTGATTTATTCGCTTTTCTATAATTCTAAAAGAAAGAATGAAATTAAGATTTTAAATGTAATTAACATTTTTCAAGACAAAGTATATCAAACCATTCATTAGCTTTTTTTAAAAAATTACCTTCTTTTTCCAAAACAAAAGCAAGTATGATGGATTAACTTTTAAAATGAGTCAAGTTAGCGTTGCGTAAAGCAATTTCAAGCAACAGTTGACTCCGACAGCAGTAACCTTTAAATCTTTTATTTCAGGGCACAAAGCCACAGCCTCGATTTTCCTTGAAAAGACTAAACTATTATTAATCGACCTCCACTTATAATAAAAGAGATTCATAAAGCGCTTGCTTTATAATCGTTTTCCCATTGTATCAACCAGGTGAGAAGTTAATGGACTCCAAAGCAATATGAATGGAGCAATACACTTCAGCCACCTCATTCATCCAGAGCTGACTCGCGATTCATCACAACATGAGATGATTTATATCCTTTGGGCTTCTGGAATGTGTTGAGAATAAACTAATCCCTCACTCTTGATTTCTGAAGAGGTATTGTTCATCATTTTGAAAATCTGCATTGGTACTTACAGTTAATAAGGTTCTAATAAGAGACTATAGGGGAATTAAGAAACATGGATTTTAAAACCCATATAGAAAATATAGTTTAGATTACTCTATCACTACCAACTATGTAGTATGTCTGGCTAGAACTCAATTTCTTTCCAATTCGAAAGAGCTACTTCTACTTGTTCTTCTGCTGATTTCTCTTGTTTTGTTCTTTTTTCTTGTGCGTAAACTAAATCTGTTCTTGTTCTTGTTACAGTCTTTAGGATTTTTCAAATCTCTGAACATTTAAATGGACAAATTTTACCAATCCTTCAAATTATCAATATTTATGACTTTACAAAGAGACAATGATTTATAATTAATTAGAAAGTAATATTACAGTGTACGTATATTAAATCAATTGAATTTTAGGAGTACAAAAATAACCATGCACTACTTACTGTTGAAAATGTTGTCATAAATAAAAATATAATAAGGTTATAATAAATTTAATAAATTAAAAAAAAATAAAAATTCAATAATCACAGTAATAAATGTTTTGAACGTTAAAGAATCTTTTCACAGTATTTAGGTTTTCAATTTGAAAAAATTAGTTTTTCTTACTAACTCATACTTTGTCTTTTAAAAACACTTGATGACAATTACAACAAAGGATATAATAGTAATTTATATACAGACATATTAAAATATACATTTTATTTGTAATTAAATAATAATAACAGGCAATAATGATAATGAATAACAGATAGATTATAGTAAATGAGAGATAATAGTAAATTATATATTTACATTAAGGAACATGCATTTTAGTTGTAACATATCTTATAAATCTGGATAAGCGTAATGATGCTAAACTGAATTTTCTGAATTATCTAATGGCAACAATAACAAATAATAAGATAATAGTTCAAATTTGCTTCAAAGGTCATTGTAATGCATTATCCGAACTTCAATAAAATATTAACACATCGCATAAAAATCCAAATAAAAAATTATATATTACTACATGATATATCCAGCGACATCCGAAATTAAAGCATTTTCATATGCAATTTTGTAATTTTAAATCTATTTTTTTCTATACAATACTATAATCCTTTCATCGTCTACAGCACTGAAGTTTTTTGCATTGTTCTGTTTATTTGGAGTACTAAAATAACTATAGTAACAATTCTTATATTTCCTGAAATACTTTTAAGTAAAATTTAAATATCAATTTAAACCGTGGTTTTGCAATCCTCAAATAGTTGATTTTCTCCATAAGTTTGAAATATTTTCTATATTAACCTTAAGATTTTGGCAATAGCTTTTCGATCATACTCTTTATTAACTATATAGAATATTCCATTTGTTGAAAAACAATTTACTTTCAAAGTTTCCGTTTCAGTTTGAGGGATGTACTTTTGGTTTCATTAAATCCTCTTTAAATCAATAATTTAAAATAAAAGGACAAAACATTGTCAGCATATATGAATTATTATAAAAGATAAATTTTAAAGAATTATGTTTAAATTGTTATAAATTTAACTTTGCCCACCAAAGAAGTACCAATAAATTTCTTTATTTCCAGAATCCTAAGTTCTGGCGTTTAATTTTTAAAAAATAATATCGATAGAAAAATTTACATAGACATCAAATAAATATCAATAAAGAGCTAAAATGTTCAATTTTAAGATGGTGTAAAAATATATTTTCCGGGATATTTTACTTTTAAGTTATTGCAGATAAAAGCGAAAATGTTGGCTATTTCTCATAGCCAGAAATAGTTATTGTCGTTGAATATATCTATCATTTGCTAGCAAAAGCTCTACTGTTCTGTCTAAGTGTTTCACTTGTATACGTTTTAGTAAATATTAAATGCTTATTTCAATGACATTAAAATAATATCAAAATATATGTATAAAATAAGAGAAATTTTAAAACAGGATGCTAAAAAAATTCAAAAATCAGAGTGTGCCGGCGTCCTGGCATAGGGGTAGCGCGCCTTCCGCATGACCTGGGCGTCATGGGTTCGAGTCCCGGTTGCGACATGGCGTTCTTCGTCTGTTCTATCTGTGGGATGTGTGAATGTGCTCCACCCCACTGTAAAAAGGGGTTGTGAAATCGAAAGTGATGCGTGAGTAGCTAAGACGTACTCTTGGCCCTACTAAAACAAGAGACGTTTCCTTGGCTAAAAATCACTTACTCCGTCAGTGAGCTTGTCCATGACAAGTGTCATTATAAACAACAACAAAATCTGAATGTATTTTTACAAATATTCTTATTTCAAGATCATCTGCTTAAATTTTCGAAAGATCTGATAATAATTGGAAGAAATTTTCATGAATATAAAATTAATACTGTCAAAATATTAAAGCTTTTAAATCCATCGTGGGAAATATTTTTGGATAATTTAGGTCAAGGGTCTGTGTTATAACACAGACATGGGTTAAATTCTCATAGAGTGGATTGAAGTGGATGCTATCGACGTATATATATTTATTTTGATCACAATGGCAGTTCTGTTTGAGCAATTGTCTTATAGCAAAATTTGGACAATGGTAAATCACTAATTTAGACAGAAAGAAAACCGGAGAGGAATATGCGTATCAAAATAAAGTAGAAATTAAAAAAATAAAATGATAAAAAAAATTCAAAGTTAACATTAATTTTAATGTCTATATTTTTTAGATTACAAACAACTGAAAGAGATATTGTATAGAATGAAAATGGTATTGAAAAATTAAAATTTTGAATTTTAAAATAGTATTGAAATATTTCTTTTAAGAAAATAATTCTTCCGAAGTTGCTGCGGAAAAGCAGCAAAATTTCGATTAATTTCTAGTGTTTTTTGTTCTTTGCAAAATAGGCAGTATTCCTTCTCTTTTTCTTGAAAAATAAGTTTGCAAAGTTTGATCTATCTATTTGTTTAGGAGATGTGGATTATACAAATGTATTAATATCCATACAATGATTTTTATTTTTACTGAGAATTTATATGATTTTTCTCTGTTCTTACTTACGAAAAAATTAGATAGCATTTACAATAAAATCGAATTATATCAGAAGATGGTACAAATATAATGAAAAATGATTTTGATGGTTTAAGATAATAAATTGTAGAGCTGCACTTCTTTTGTTTCCTAAATTATATAAAAGCATTTATTGCTAATTTAATCATTATGATAGAATGTATTAACATTAAAGAAAACGATTTGCGAAAAGCATAGGAACAGATTTAAAGAATTTCTTGTAAATCACAATTATCTAAAGGAGTTTAATAAATGGCCCGCTTTTTCCCTTTATCTTGAAAGACATGCATGCATTTATATCAAATGATCAAATTGTACAAACCTTGTTTTTGAAAAATAATAATTTTTAAATTGTTGTCATTTAACATTTAAATTATTAAAAAGCATTGTAATGATATTTTAATCAATGAAAATGATATAATTAAGATAATTTAGTTGTTTATTGTCTGTTAATATTTGCAGTCAAAAAGTCTAGAAAAAATGAGCTGCACTAAAAATAAAATTATATGAAATAGCTATTCTTTATTGAAATGTTATCAAACAATATAAGTATTCAAAAATCTAGTCCTCTGTCATCTTATTTTCTCTTTTAAAACTGCATTTGATGTATTTGATATAACAGTCGGACTTTTTGATACATCATATAAATGCTATTCTAGTTTGCATGTTTTGAGCTCAATTAGATGGCAAAAAAAAAAAAAGAAAAAAAAATTGAAATAAAAATTAATAAAAATGTGGAATCCTATTTAGAAAAAAAAATTATAATTATAAATAAATAAGGCAACATTTATAGAAAATTAGAAAATCATTGTTATATATTTAGTCAAAAATAGCGTTTCAACATATTTTTTATTGAGGTATTCGTTTATATAAAACAATATAGTAAAGCTTGAAAAGATTTACAACATTAACTTATATAATCGATGTTATAAGCCTTGTTTATCAAAAGAATCATACGGTGTTATTTAAAAATAAAATTCATGAAAAATTTTATTGGAAAACTACATTGTCTTAGCAAAAGTACATTGTCTCTTTAATACACACCACAGAATTGAATTCCAAATTTATTATTAAAAGAGAGATGGAGAATATTTAATTGATTTAAAGCTGATATTAAAATCTCATTACTACAACAGTACAATAATATTCAACTAATATGATAAAATTTCACTGTTTATGAGAGATAGTTAAAAATGCATGACATACAGATAAAGAGAAAAAATAAGAATTCTGACTGAAGAAACAGTGAGACAATTAATTATTGTTCTGAAATGGAATTGTAAAGAAATCAAAAGGCGAAGACATACATTACTAAAGTAATAGAAATGTAAATATTCAAATTTGAACTAACAGAATTTTTCAAATTATGCCTAAGCCATGTAAACATTTTTAATTTATTTAAAGTATTATGCCTTAACAGAATTAACATGTCTAGACCTTTACAAGTATTGTAAAAATCAATTTCATAACAATAATATTTCATTGTGGCTGCAACCGCTAGTTAAAAATTCACAAATTATCCAACTGGAGATTCATAAAGTAAGTCAACCAACTGACTCTCCGACCCGCCACGAAGGCACACGGATTTAAACCATAAGGCTGAATGACCGGATCGCCGCAATAGCAACACTGGCGAGAACTGTGGTTGAGTCTTAAGGGCTATTACCGGCAACGGCGCAACCCTCCCCGAAGGAAGTACGTCCCGTCATCGATGGGTGGAGTCAGATTTCCCATCTATTTGTATTCCCTCCAGGGTGGCGAGATCCAACTACCAACCCGGAAGCATCTCATCCTCATTTCGAGGTGCCCTCCCTCACGGGGATCAAGTTCATAAAGTAAAATAAAAACGTTTCTTAATACAAAATATTTCTATAATAAAAGCCCATTAAAGAGAAAAATAAATTGCCATTTAATCTTGATATTACAATAATTGTGAAATTCTGAAAAATAATAATTCATGTACAATGAAGTGCAGTGGCGATATAATTTGCTTAGATATTTCCAAACTAATTATTAATTTACAAAATCAGAGATTTCGAGTAATACGGCTTTTCAATGGCTCTCATTTTTTTTCTTATTTATTTCCTATGCCACAACTAACTTGTCCATATAGTGGTGTACTGTTTTTTTATGATACTTTTTCCAAAAAAATAATTTAAATAAGCAACGAAATTCAGAAATATATCTTTCAGAATGATTTCCATAGCTATTAACATTAGGATTTTAGATCATGGCAGTATCAAGCATGACATATCAGCAAGAACATAGAACCCTTGTGTCTTACCTTTAGAAAAAATACAGTTAAATCTAAACTTTAAAAATAATTTAATTAATATTTTAATGTTAAAATTATCACCTTTCCGGTATATACATTTTAATTACAAATTATTTATGTAATATTTAAAGGAAAAATAATTTTCAAAGTCAGTTAGTCTTAGAGCATCTACGCTGATCAATAATTTAAAAAAATGAAACTTTCCTCTTAAAAACACATTACTTTTTTCTTTTAATTTTAAAAATAATAAGATATTATAGATATCGATATAATTCAACGAATAACAAATAATGCACGAAAGTAATAATTTACATAAATTGTATGGAAATCCTAAATACTTACTAATATCTGCGAATTCCACATGGAGATAGTTTATTAAGATTTGCTTCAATACAAAAAAGGCAAAAAAAATCTTAGTAATTCCTCTCTTTCTTTCTAGTATTTGTTTCATACAAGACTAATAGTATTTGCTTTCTACGTTTTTTAATGTAATTTGAATTTTTTAAAAATCAAATAAATACCTATTATTCTTTAATATATTTAGAAACATATATTTTAATTTTAAAATAAATGCTTAACTGCTTATATATTTAACTAAACTGCATATATATTTGTAAATAAAAAAAACATTTCCCATTCTTTTTGACATAAGACACATTTTGTATGTTCAAAAATTTTTTAATTAATCTGTTTTACAGCTGTTGTTATACATTTTGCCGTCACTTGAAAAATGGAGTCATTTTACTGCTTCGCTGTTGAAGCACGGAATAAATGGCATAAAAAAAGTGATATATTTCTTATTAAATCAGGCATAAAAAGGATTTTTATCTTAAATATTTATACCACTACAGGCTATCGTTACGTAAAGTAACTTTTTTAACGTTCTTCCAGAGGGTTTTTCAACTCATTTTGGAGCAAGCTATTTTTATACTTCACCATACTTTTATTTTAATTTTCTTTTATACATGCGTGTTCTTTTATTCTAATTTTGGTGATATGATATGCTAGTTTTTTTAACATCTCCGTTTTTTATATTAATTAACTAGAAGTATGTCACTTAAATAAGTATATAATTACCATACATCTTTTTAGGCTGCCTTATTACACTTTCTACCAACTTTCTTATGCAAGAACTTTTTTTGTCGTAAATCTATTGTATGAAAAATATTAATATCTATTTTTGCCCATTCATTAAACATATGCAAGACACAATAAAAAAACAGTTATCAGTCAATGCATCAATTATAAATGCTGATAATTGTGGCAGATAATTGATTGATGCAATCTGTAGTATGTTTAACTAGGAGAGCATGGATAATAGCTATAACTTATAATATCATATTGTGAAAAGAACGAGTGTTTTTAATTTATTTCTTAAACACCTCGATATTTTTTAAATGATGTATAAATATTATAAGTAATTCGAATTTCTTTGCGATTAAAAGTAAAAATTAATTATTTTGATTTTAGAATTGTCCAATTTTTTTTTAAACAACTGTGTACTTTATATCCTAAAGATGATACATAATAATTTGAAAATCCGAAATTCTTCTAGGAAGACCCTTTGAGAATTTAATAAATACAGAAGAAAAATAATATTATAGTGTGCCAAATACCTTTACATGCTCTGTATGTGAATAATCCCGTTTGTGTGAAATTTTTATTGAAATATTACTGCTTTCCGAATGATGCAAGTACTTAATTCACTAAAGAAAATTGCTCATTGATTAATATTTTTAATATTAATATTAAATTATTATTAGTATTAATTGAATCATTGACTTATTGTCGATTAATTATGCATAAATAATTAAAATGTTTGATGATTAAAAAAATAAGCATGACATCCAAATTGTAGAGGGACAATTATCGAATTCTCTTAGCATACTCAGATGTAGCCCGATTTTTTTTAAATTCGAATTTTTGCATATATTTTATATCCATTGTTTCACTTCAGAATCTTACTACTCAAGTTCTACTACAATATTAAATATTAGATTATGTTCGGAATTTATAATTGAAGTTAATTCCTTTATTACAAGTAATGTTAAATGAAATACATCACTCCTTTATTCAGCCTCTCCAACGTTAAGTAGAAATTAATCGAATGTATCAATTAACTTAAATCGGCTATAAATGGCACTTACATATAATTGCGATAACTAACTCATATGAAATACAATATTGTTTATTTTTATAGTAATATTGGAAGAAAGTTCAAACATGATAAATGGACATGCTATTCTTCTTGTAAACAGGTATATAACAAATAAGATCTTGATTTTTTCATTAAAAATGGATCATAAGATTAAGTAATATAATTTATATTTATCTTAAGAAATTCTTCACATCATTTGAAGAAATTATGCCATATCTTGAAATGAAAATCAAACGTATAAGACCTGTTAGATACTTAAATACTCTGTTTAGAGGGAAGAAAGCTCCGGTTATTTATGCACTAATTCACTTATTCTTCATTTGTTGCGGCGGATTCAAGATGCGACGATATTTTCAAAAGATCGGAATTATGAAATTTGAATTCAAAGTTCCAAGCATAGCAAAAGAATGTAACTTCCAGTTTTCCATCAAGTTTCCTAGTTTATATTCTTACAAATTAATGATTGATTAAAAATTAGTTATTATTTTAATAGAAAATTTACAAATAAATTATTTCATTTGTACAATAAAAAAAAAACTGATATCAGCGGATTATCTTAATTCTAATGGCACTCTTTGAAAAAAAGTGGCATCGGATCCATTTGCACATTAAATAACATTAAATTAACCAGCCATGATAACATTAAATGCCGTCGAGATAAGTTACCTGATTCAACTGTTGTATTTATAACTTTCTCTTGAGTGGAATATATGCCTTCATTTAATTTACTTTTAACTTTGATTTCTTATTGTCTTTGTAGCAGAAGTACATGAACTCCATGAACACAAATTTTGGACTGGAATTTCTACAGCAGTCTTTGGAGATAATTTGTAACAAGTATTTTTGCACAGGTCTTTCAAAAAGAATCAATAAAGCGTCTTTGATTTACCTATGAGTTGAATTGCATGTCTTCATTTACTTATTAAGTTTTTACCAATATGAATGTATTAAGCCTATAAGGTTAAGAGGTTCTGCCATATTTTTCCTGTTATGTATCCAATCTCCGTTTTATTTCCAGTAAAAGTTTGTCGCAAAAGTATTTATGATTTGAATGAACAATTTCTGCATGTATTACAGGAGCATAACAAGTTATATTCCATCAGCATTTTCCAACAGTGGAACATGCAGTTAGATTTCTAAGATATGTAATTAGGAAACATACATTTTATTTAAATTTTCTTTGACTCTTTATATATTTTCAAAAAATAAAAGTTATCTTTTATTTAGAAAACCGATTTGTTTGTCAATAATACAAAGTAACACGAAAACGAAATGTATTATGGTAAGTAAATGGAAGATGTTATAACTATTTAAACAAAAAAAAACTTAAAAATTTTCAATATAAAAATCAGAAAATTATTTAGTATGATTATGACGTAAATTAAAATCATGTTAAATAATTAAAAATACTTTAATAAATTACACATGTATTTTATTTAGAAATTCATATATTGCATTATTTTAAAAGAAAACATCTAGCACTGTAGAAGACCATTTTGTATATTCAAAATCATTTCCGGTGATGACGAAAAAAGATATTCTGATTAAAATATTCAAAATCATTTTTATATCAAATACATGTATCTTATACACTGTTGCAATCTATATTTCAGTATAAAATTGTTCGAAACATTTCGAATGAAATTGCTTTCAACAACGATCATTTTTCGTAATAATTTCCTTCTACTTCTACATTTCCTATAAATCAAATTATTCTGGAGAAAACAGAAAGTATCATTTCTCCAAGTTCTTAGATTTTTTTTTTCAACCTCAACTTTTGAAATATTGGCATCTTTCTTTTACCCGGTACCCGGAATCTAAAAGTGGTCAAAACATAAAATAAGTTTTCTTTCAAAGAGTTTCATATTTGAAGTAACCTTCGAAGTTCAATATAGAAAAGAAGTTATTCACTTTATTTCTGAGAAGTATACAGAAGATATAATCTGAATAGTGTCATACACGGAAACTGATAATAACTGGAAAATATGTTGTGCATTTGATTAAAAACATTTCCTAGAAATAAATTGGAATACTGTTACTGTTTTTCTAGAAATATATTGATATCTTAATAATAGATTTTGGTTAAAAACATTTCCTAGAAATATATTGGAATACTGATATTGTTGAACCAAATATCTCAAACACAGATACTCCATCCAGCAATCAAAATCGTTTTAGAGCTTTAAATAAAAAGTTAGAGTAATAGAGATAAGTTATAATAATGTTTTCAAAGATTGAATTGTTCTCAATAATCATTGCTCAGAATTCATTAATTGGATACTCTTCAAATAAATAAAGGCTAATAAATAAAGCTACTAAATAATTAGATATGCAATATGAGAACTGATTTCAGGGAATCTTGGATTATATCACAATAGTATCATATCACAGAGAATATCACTCGAGTCCCACTTTCAGTAATAAAAATTATTTCAAAGAAGAAAATTAAAATATTTTTTAAAGAAATGTTATCTATTTTAAACCTGAAAGCAGAAAAAACTTAAGTAATTCTAGAAGTGTTATAAAATAAAATTTAAAAAAAAAGCTACGCTCCAATATTTCCTAAGATGAATAAATAATGATTATTTATTCTTGTTCCTTCAACATAATCGGTGCAAAATAACCATATTGGTTTGAAAAATTAAGCATGGATGACTTAGAATGTTAATTTTTTCCTCTCCGCAGCTTCCTTTTCTAGAAAAAAAAACCCATCAAAATTACCATATTCAGTTTCCCATTTCATCAATATTGTTTTCCAACTTTTACATCCTTTTTTTTGTCTGTTGGAAGTCAATCAGCATCAAATCACTATTTACAACTAATTTTCTCACGGGAAAAGTATTACGTATGAAGATTATAGGGTAGATTCATTAAACATATATGTTGTAGCGTTCACAAACAAGCAGACATATGGAAAGATAGATATAATGCCATAAAACGTGTTTTTTGAACTCAGGAAAGTCTGGAACAAGGAAATTCGACAAAATCCTTCTTCAGATTTTTTTCAAAGAATACAATATTCTTTCATTGTATATTTCGCACACGAGAGAGTAAAAATGCATCTAACTAGATAAATGAAACTTGAAATATGTTTATTGTTAAAATTGTTGGCTTGTGTAAAATTCTGGACTAAATCCATAACATTATTGTCTGTTAATCTGTATGTTGTTACGCGCTCAAAAGGAATAATTCAAACTAACAACGAGTTAAAGAAGTATATTTTTATAAATGTTCAATATTTTGTATGAATGGTCTTCATACCAGTTTGAAATGTTTTTAATATTTAAATTAATTTTTTACTTTCTTCCCATTACATTTGACGTATTTTTGTATTTAAAAATTAAAAAAAAACCTGGAAATGAAAAAAAAAAAAAATAAGAGTTTGAAACATCGTATGTGCTCTTCACATTATAATATTTGTTCTATATCGGAATTTAAACAATTTTCTCAAGTAGAAAATATTCCCAAAATCATATTAATTTTTTCACTCTGTTTTGAAATTAAGCGCAAAAGGCCCCATTATCTTTGATTATCGAAGAATGTTTAGGGATGAATACTGACGCTAATTTGTATTTTTTTCTGAAAGCAACCATTCATAAAACTTCTCTAATATTAAAATCAACACCTCAGTGTTTCATTTCAGCTTAGACCTAGAAGGTCTTCCATCACTTTTCTACTGAATGTCTGTTATTATGTGAAGGTGAATATTACTTTTCTATTAGAGGATGACACGAATCGATAGATTTATGGTGATGGATAGCGTAGGCGACTGAGGTCTCCAGAAGTGACAGGTTCCATTGGAAGATCTAATGTAATTTGTCTTCGGTGGTACCAATCGCCAAATGCACCGAAGGAAGAGAAAGAGTTCAGCAGGAATTGTTATCCATACGACAGAACTGACATAGCATGAAAACATTACATCGATCGTGCAATCTATAAGGAATAAGAAGAACAAGAAAAATCAAGTAATAATTCATCCATTAAAATAGTACTTGTATGTCTAGTTATATTTATAATATAAATAGGTTTTTGACTATTTTATATTATAGTTTATATTATTACATATTAATTATATTTTAAAATATAAGTATGTGTTTGAAAATTTTTCAGTTATAATTGTAATTATGAGTGTACAACTGCATTGCGCTGTTGTTGTGCTCACTATATGTTAAGGTAATTGGCTACGTTAACATATAAGGTTTTTTTTTTGTAGAATTATGATTTATTATTATTTTAATATTATTGATGTTTAAACAGATTTATTTATAAAACCCTTATTTTTTGTTTTTGACTCTTTTTTCTGGGTGTGGAAAGTTACATTGATTTTTATATTTGAATGTACATACTTTTTACAGCTATTTTACATCTTTACATACTATTTTCTCAAATTTTTATCTGCGATAGAAATTTCTTAGACAAAATTTCATAAATTCAAGTCTAATGCATATCATCTGATCAAATTTGGTATAGGAATTTCTTAATAGATTTTAGAGTTCTGCAACTAGAGAATAAGTAATATCTCCATTTAGAAATATTTCACAACTGTTTTATTACTTTACAATATATAAAAAAAGTTGATTTCGTGTCATATATTAGTTATAGTCCATTGGAAAATGGATATAAATGCAGCTTATTTTTTGGTTCAGGTACTTAATAATATATTTTTTAAGCTCTCTGCAAAATTAAATATATATACATATATATTTATAATCCACAAAACCAGAAGTTTTTGCTTTGTGCCTCTATTTAGTCATAGTAGAGATATTTTCTTCATTTAAAAAAAATTCCACTTAACTGGCATACCTTTGTTTTATAGATGTTTTTGAAATTTCTTTTCTTTTTTTTACAAATATTTAAAATATAAATGTTTTTGTACGTTCTTCAAAAATTTAAACCCAAACGCAATCACATGCGAATCACAACTAACACCGATTCTTACGAAACAAAATTTGGATATTTTAGATCATATAAATTAAAATTCAGGCTGTGACGTTATGAATGAAGTAATAATAAGTGAATATATAATGAAATTATAATTAGTGAAGACGGATGTAAAAGTACTCTAAACATGTATTCATACTTTAAGCTTATAATATACCTTATATTATAAACATGTATTCATACTTTAAACTTATAATAAATCTTATATTATAAACTTGTATTCATACTTTAAACTTATAATATACCTTATATTATAAACATGCATTCATACTATATTTTAAACATGTAAACATGTATTTCTTCATGTATTAAATTAAGTAATAGAAAAGAATGCAATTGTTATTTAATGCAAATCATTCGATAAAAGTTTTTTTTCATGTTCTTAAGTTATTTAATTCGCGAAAACCATATATTGACAAGGCAGTTTTATGTTTCAACTATAATATATAACGTTTCAACTGTCTTACAATCTCATATATCTAAGATATTTAACAATGTTTGAAGTACAAAAACATACGTATGTTTACATTTTAAAAAAAGAAATATTATATAAACTGATGATTAAGTATCGAGAAATAAATCAAGAAAGCTTTTCGTATATATCAAATATTTTTTATAATCTACTATTTGTAATAAATTCACTTCATGCTTGAAAATTTATTTGCTGTTCCATATACTTTATCAGACATTTTAGAACAAAATAGAAACATTCATGCAAATAAAAAAGAGAGGGATTCAAGCAGACATAAGTGTAACATTTATTATCTGAAACATTGATATTGTTGCATTGATACATTTTAAATTCAACAGTTCTAAATGTTACAAACATATTGTATGTCCACACTCTAAAATTTTTAAAAAATTTAAAAGTAATTTAGATAAAAAAATAATCACTTTTTTTTTCTATTTATATACTAGTTACTTAGTTTCAAACGGCTTTGAATTTTTAATATTTATACATAATGTAAAACTGATGTACAAAGGATTTCAAAATCTGAAAAAATAGCTCAAAGAAGGCATAATTTTTTTACATGAATTTCATAATCATCTTGAGATAATTATCTAATATCCAAATTAAAATCATTTAACTTAACTCGATTTGTCTTATTTAAGTTAACAGAGTTTAAGATCTAGACTGTTTATAGTATTCCTGAAATATTGGTAGAGTTTACTTTACAATACTTATAAAACTGATTATATTATTCTGACAAAAAATATATAAGATTTTAAATAATAGATATAAAACAGATTAAGTAACAGATATAGAAGATTTTAAATAAATATAGAGGGTATTTGAATGTATGAACGTAGCGTCCAAAAGAATTTTAGTCGATAAAAAGCGTAAGCCTTCAAAAACGTATTTTTGAAATTCAGTTTTAAGATAAATGAAAAATATGTAATTAATCTCAAAAGAATAATTTACAAATGCGTTTAAAATAATTTTTGCCAAAATTGAGCAATTAATATAAAAGCTATATACATGGTCAGTTTTTATAAATTACTAAAATTTGGACGATTTTTTCTAAATAATTGGGCATGAAAATATTGATTACCACTTATACCCTCAGAATTGTGCGTTGTTATCATTTAATCAAAATATAAATTTAAAAAAAGTTTGAGGTAAAATAAAAAAGCTTTTTAAAAAAAAATTCTTATTAAAATTTACTATATAAGTAAAAGTGAAAATCCTAAATAGTTTGTATATTACAGATATCGAAAGTAATCATAACTTTCTTCAGCCCTACTCACAAGTACTATGAAGTCAAATAAAGATTTTACATTAATGGATGGTTGACTTACCTCTTAACTGAGCAGGCGAAAACTCATGTCTTATCTGGGGAGGTGCAGTCTACAAAACCGCATTTTGTTAACATTCAAATTAAACTTTCTAAAGAAAATATATTATGAAAATTGGCCAATATATTTGACGGTTATTTTTTTATATATATAAATATGTTTTAGATATTTTTCTAAATATATTATCATTGAAAATAAGTAATTGGGTTGGAACCTACATTTTTTTTCTCTCAAATTACATGTTACAACAAATAATATTCTTGAAAAAACATTATTTTTTACTTTTTAAAAACATATTTACTTTTCCAGTAAACAAAGTGTACATAGAAAAAATATAATGGAAAATTCAACAATTATATGAAAAAAAAATGAAAATTGACCCTCTTTCCTTTCATTTATAAGCAGAAACTTACGAACATTCGCAGTACGGATTTCGTGGCATTTTAAACATACAGGTTACGTACTAGCATAAAAAACAGCACTTAAATTCTGCATATATATATATATATAATTATATATATATATATATATATATATTATCCCTAGAAAAATTAATTATATTTGAACTTACATATCAGAATCGGTGACTACTTTAGAAACAAGAGACGCACCCCCTCAGGCTTAAAGCTGTCTCTGACGGCGGGGCGTGTCCGTGGCAAGTGCCATAATTACAAACAAAAACAAACAAGAATCGGTGAAAAGCCAACTTTCATCGAAAAAATCTTCTGTACAATTATTATCATCACTAAAATCACTTTCTGCTTCATTTTAAGTCTGTAGAGCTCTGCTTCATGAGGGGATCAATAATTTGGATGGCATTTCGAGGACTACGTTTTAGAGACATCTACTAAAAGGTAAGTGCGGTCTCACAGACGTCCCGCAAAGATATAGAAGAAATATTAAAAAATAAACCTGCTGAAAAAATGCGCATGTATTGAAGGTAAAGAAACAATAAGCTACAGGGTAAATGCCTTCGACTGAGCGAAAAATAGAATAGGGATGATAGAAAGTTCATCCTTAGTGGTTCGCGTTCCTTTATCATCCCAACTTTGCTTAGAAAGTACGTATGCTCTATAAATAATTATTGAATATGACATGGGTCAGTTAAAAACCCCAAAAACGTTCATCAGTTTCTCCCAATATTTAGCTGCTACACTCTGACATTAAACAGTTAAGAAAAGGAGAAAAAAATAGTTTTTTTTATATATATATATATATTTGCATCGTGTATTGTCTTGCCCTAAAAAGGGCGAGTACTCTTCAAGTGTGACTGACAATATCCCAGGGAACTTAGTCAAGCATGATGGCTGATTTTCGCAAATTACGATTATAAAATGACGACTATAAATGTTACGATTATAAAATGACAGACTCAATCCAGCACAGAATCTTATAATACCCATGAAGTATGTAATATATGTTAATTCTTCCAATGTGGTTTGAGATAAAAATAAAATCGAATTGTTAATATTTCCGGAAAATTATTTTCGATACAAGGAATCTGACAGAAAATATTAGGTATATTATTTATTAAGTATTCTCAAACATTTTCTAATTTACACATCCTGAACACATATTACTAACAGAGCCACATGAATACAGAAACATATTTCAACGTTAGAGTATGTAGAAATTAAGTCATGTGTAGAAGAAATTCAAACATAATAACATATAATAACTAAAATGGAATCTATTTAAATATGACAGAATACTTTAATAAGCTATTAACTTGCTATTAATGTAAATATTTTTTAATTTCTCAATGCTTGTTGGAACGAAATATACTCACCATCCACTACAGTTCTTTTAATTTATCCCTAAAAATTTATTTTTGAAAAATAAGAATTAAGAATTTATTACGAAGTTTTTGATATTTGAACACACTTTTTTCTCTAAATTTTCAAAATGTACTTTGGAGATATAGAAACTGCATCAAATGACACTAGGCTCTAAATATTTATATTTCATATAATTTTGTAATTAAAATTTGAATACGATTAAAAGAATGTTTAATATTTATTTAGAAAACAAAATGTCTGTGAAGGTTTTAATTTTGAATCATATTTCTCACATTCTCAAGGATCATTTTACTGCAAAATTAATTTCGAGTAACTAGGCTTGAAGATGTTTTTAAATTAAAAGTCAAACAATCACCTCATGTTTTATAAAACGATGCAACCATGATCCAATAAGTGTTTCATAATACATTAATCCAAGTAAAAGCATGTGCTGCGAACTGCACTCTCTACAGCCTTTGCTTTAAGTCATCAAATTACATATGTTTTTGAGGCACTATTTTTTAAGCTTAAGTAAACGTGTTTGCTTATGAAATCGATCCTTTAGTTACATGGCAATAAAATGCGTCTACAAGAAGAAGAAAAAATAATTGGTCATCTATAGATCATTATTCTTGTAAGGATGCAATGCAGACGAGAAATAAATACCTTGTTTTTCCTTGATTCGATTTTCGAAGACAACGGAACTCCGAATGATTTCTAGAACCCCAATATTACAAAGAAGTCGCATACTTGTAACAAAAAATTATTTAATGTCTTCTTTATTTAGTTCAGATAAGATTCTTCGAATTTGAATGAGAAAGTTTATGATATTTTTTCTCCCTCACGCGCACATTTAGGGTGGCACAAATTTTCTTGCGCATCCTGTCTTTTTGTTTCTTGTTTCCTATTGTTAATAAACATTATTGCTTTCAAATAGAATATTTAGAAGTCTTGGAAACCAGATTAACTCTTAACCCATTGACAATATTTTGTCGCACTTGATATTGCAACATAAATTTAAAAATATGGACCTGGGAATTATTAATATTTAGTCATCTCCAAGAAAATTGGGACTCCTTATTTTAATCACTTCATTGCAGAAAAATATCCAATTCTTTCTCATTCGATGGTTTATGAATCCCTCCCCCAAACGTATTTTGAATACAGAACGAACATACATTAAGCATAGATCAATATCGAATAATTTAAAATTTTAATAAAACTGAAATAATCACTAAAGTCATTTCTATTTTTTCATTTATTTCCTACTCATTATAGTTAATGGATGATCACTTTAATCCATAAAGGCTATTTAGATTCAACTGGAAAAAAAAATCACATTTGATTTTCTTGTTCTATGCAGGAAAAAGAAGAGGGGAAAAGCAACCAATGGTTTATATTCGAAGTCTGAAGTCGTCGTCTCCCTGGCGTTCAAAAGAATCGATTTCCCATACCCTTCAGTAAGATGCAACTTTCGATTAATCGATTTCTTGAATTTTTGGGAGAGTTCTAATTTTTTTATCCTGTTCCCATGTGTTAAATCGGCACATTTTAAGGATCACATTTTTCATGCAATTGTAAAACTAGTTTATCTCTCACAATTTTATCCCGTACGAAATGAGAATCAGAGCTTTGAAATAATATTTTGACAATTCATTTTGGAACTCAAACCAGCGAGAGTAATCTTCCAAAACTTTCTCGCATATATTTTAATAAATATGTTATCCAAAGAACGCTTTGCATAGCATTAGTTTACAATAGTTACGGAATATTATCTTTGCCGTGAATTTAGCATTTTTACTCAATCTATCACGTCATCTTAGACGATTAATTCCTGGAATGTGATTAATAGTATCCGAAAATGAAATTACTATTTTAGATGCGTTTTTTATCAATCAATTGAAATCAAAATTTGGTACGACTACACTTGGTGTCACAAAATCACATACCAGATTTGATATATTTAGGTCACTGCGCGTTTGAGTTATCGCTTGTACATGCTTCTCAAAATAGAAACCGATATATGTTCAACTCCTTGTTAAATTTGACTCAATAATTTATGCATATCTATAATATAGATTGCAAATCTGTGTACCGAATTTTTTTCCATCTTGTTCTCTTTGCTTTGTAGTTATTTTGTTAAATTTTATTCGAACAGTCGGACAGACTTCCTCTGGGATAAATTTGCTCAACATTTGAAAGAAATCTACAAATTTGGTATAAAGAACATATAACAAATTTCAACCTTCTATACCAAAACTTCTTTTAGTTACCTTTCTCACAGATAGACAAACAAGTGGACGGACATTTGCCAAAAATTTCGAACTCGGAGAGGTCTAAAACTTGGAGGTTCGTCTAAATCTCAAGTTCGGATTTTTTAACGGTTACAATTCTTTCTCTTTAATATGCATACGGGAAAGCAAAAATTGTCTCTGAATATATTTTTTTATTACATAAAGGATTTGTTTAATTTTACTTACTGTTCAAGCGACTAAAAGTGAATCCTTTACAAATTTACAGATAATAAAGAAGGGAAAAAATCAGTGCTGTAGAGACTAGCCGATGCAATTCTATCTTTAAAACTGTTAAATCATTATTTCATCAAACTTTTATTACGATGATCCGAAGCATGAGGCATATTAAATACAAGTTTCATTTTCAGCACTGAGTTGGAGTCTTCAAATAGGTGTGGCGTAAAGACAGAAGATCGAGTTATAATACTTATTTTTTCACTTCCAAACGTTGATCAGTCTTTCTTTCGTGTTAAAAGATTCGAATGCAAAGTTTGGTTGGAATTATGCCTCGTCGATTAGGAGTAGTTGCAGGACATACAGACATACACCACAACGAGTCGTATTTATGTCATGAATAGGTACAGGCTTTGAGTAACTCAAATGAGGATGGAAATATATTACACAAGATATCCCACTAATTAAATTACTTTTTTTTTCCTTTCACATAAAGCTTTAAAAATCTAGGATTATAAATAATGCCATTACTGGAAATAGACATTTTAAAATCCTTAGATACATAAAGCAAAGAATGATTAAATGAACAAATGATATAATATCGAGGCATGAAGCAGTGAGAAGAGATTAGCGCAGTACTTTTTTTCTTAACATGATAATATTTCAAGGGTGCATAATGCGATATGTAATCTATTAAAACCCTTCAAGTTTCTGGACAGTATAACCCATCTCATCTATGGCTACCAAATTTGGCTTTTGACTTTTCTTCAAGTTGATGCTCTGTAAAAAAGAATTTATCAATATCTTGATTGCAGGTTTAATTTTTAAAGAATGAAATTTTAAATACTTTAAAGATATTTCAAACCTTATAATGAAGTACAAATTATTTTTGCATCGATTTAAAATCTAAATCTTCAGTATTTAAGTGATAACCAATTTCATTTCATGGCAATTTAATACATTGCTTTAAAAAATTACTTATAAATGTGTTACAACAATATTTGTTTGTATTAATTTATGCACATTGACTCTAGATACATGTTTGCACTTTATGTATTTGCGTATTATGTACACTATATGTATTATAAACACAGAACCAGTACATTGTTTTATGTACAAGTTCACGATAATATGTAATCAAGAGCATATTTTTTTAAATAATAAAACACGATCAATTCAAACTTAAAGTATTCCTTTTTTTATTGTTTACGCAAAGGGTTCAATTTCCATTTAATTACTTTTGTCGCACGTCATCTTTGCTATGTATTTAGAATAAATTTATTTAGAAATAATATCCATAAAACAAATTTTAAAAAATCATAACCATGCAAAGATGCTTCAATTTTCATCACCTTTATTTCATTATGTAAGAGTAAACTCTAAATGACTGTGAAAGGCATCAAGCCATTATTAATTCTGAACTTTGAATTTTGAATTTTTTTTTTAAAATTCTACTTTGCTATTCTAAATTAATTATTACATGATTAGAAGAAATTATCAATATGGTTGAGCTATAAAATATTTTGATTTTTTTTTTGTACATTAACTTTACTTTTGTAACATCCTGCATTTTTAATATTTGCAAAATCTAAATAAGAACAATTTTGGTTTTCCGAACCCGACATTCTTCTAACAAAATGAGCTGGCCTCTGTAACAGTTATTCTCTTGATAAATCTTGTTAAATTTTCTGCTAATCTTTCCCACCTTCTAATTCCATAGTGACAATTTGAAAATTCATTACTTACTTATTTTATTATCTTCAAACCAATAGAAATAATGTGAAAAGTAAAAATGAAATAGATATCAATAATATATAATATTAATGTAGTGATTGGATTTTGAAGCGTTTGGGAAATAAACGTTCATAGATGGCGCTAGACAACTAGCGCGAGTGTAATTAAAAGAGTGAGGTCATTCGAGTGTTTGCTCTTGTAGAAGAAGGAGTTACTGAGCAGAGTAACTCGAACGAATCTGCAGTAAATTTCTTGTTAAGTTTTCTATTTGCCTATTTATTCAAAGCACTCACGAACCAACCACGACTTTTGGCGCAGTTGACCGGATCGAGAATCGAGTGCTATTTTTGACGAACTTGAAATCGAACTTTATTCGATAAAGGTGTGCTTTCGGTATCGATATGGCCTTCCTAGGCAGTACGAAAAAGGAAGATTTGAAGTTGTTGGCGGAAGAGCTGGGTGAAACTGTTTCATTAGAGATGAAAATTGTGGACTTAAAAAAATAATTACTGGAAGTAAAAATTACGAGGAAGAGTTTGTGAAGAAACAAATGATAGTTATTATAGAAGATAGAAAAGAGAGAGAAGATCAAAAACGAAAGCACGAAGAAAGAGAATTTGAAGAAAGAAAAATTTAAGAAGAGTGGGAATTGCAGGAGAAAAAGGCCCAAGAAGAACGAGAATTCGAACTTGAGAAACTGAAGCTGTAATATTCCAGTGTACCCGTGGATGTCGAATTACCAACTCCCAAGATCTCAGGCACATGATGCAGAAATTCGATGAAAGGAACAGTGATATCAGCTTATATTTGCTGTTATTCGAGAGGCAAGCCGAGTGGGCTCAAATAAAACGAGAAGATTACGTGTCGCATCTATTAGGATTATTGCCAACGGATATAACCCAACTCATCGCTCGAGAGCCAATCGAGAAAGTTAAGGACTATGACCACATCAAGAGTTTATTAGTGAAACGATTTAAACTCAGCCCGGAAAAATTCAGACAAAAGTTTATGACTCATTTTAAAAGACCGGAGACTACCTGGTGCGATTTTACTTACGAACTTAAAAATTATTTTGAGCAATGGATTCAAGGATTGGAAATAACTACTTTTGAAAGTTTGTCCGGTTTAATCATAAAAGAAAATAAAGCAGAAAGTACCTACTGACTTTAAAGAACATTTTATTGATGTTTGGTCACAATTCACGAATCCAAACGAAACTGCAAGCAAATTAGATGATTATGAAAATGTGCGGTCAAACATTGTGAGGAAAAAGGAAGAACTATATCAAGAGAATAACTGTTCTAAACATCAAACCTACGACGAAAGAGAAGAGAGACATTTTACTGAACGGAAATATGTATTCCCGCATCAGCGAGAATTCAGAAACAAAAACTTTCATAAAAACTAAACTACAAATTCAAGAAAAGTAACAAGAGACTGTTACGTTTGTGGATTGTCGCATTTTGCTAGAGACTGTCCAAATAGACATAAAAAATCGCAGTTGAGAGATTCTGCGGCAGAAAAGAAACGGGAAGACATTTTAACCGCGGAAATTCAGTCGGAATTAATTAATGGTGGAAAAAGCTTAAATATCAACCCTTTACAATACGTTGATATTTGTGAGGACAATAGAGAACTGAAAACCCTAGTTGACTCAGGTGCTATAATACCAGTTTTAAATTCTAAATATTTATCAAGTAAACAAAAAGAAAAAGGAAAAATCATTTTAAAAAGTGCATTTGGAGAAAGGATTAACGCTACTCTTTCGAGTTTTCAAATATCATTAAAAGATAAAAACAACGGAGGATTTTCCAGGCCTATTGAGATAGTTGCAGCTATCACGGATAGAATTCAAGAGCAGTTCATCCTACCCCCTTCTGTATTAAACTTATTGGGAGAAAGCATAAACCACAGCCGCACCCAAAACTCGTCTGAATTAGAGGAGCCGATGGAAGAGAGCTTTGATGAATTTATGATTTGTTGTGGAGTTAGTCAGAGCGAAGAACAACCGAGCGGAAATGAAAGCGATTCTTTGGATACGAAAAATAAAATTAATGCGCTGAAAGAAGAACAAAGAAAATGTGATACTTTGCAGTCAGTAAGAAAAAATGTATCGCTTGGAAAAGGAAACTTTTTTATGAATGATGAATTAATATTCCACCGGGATAAAATATTAGGCGAAAATGTGAGTCAGCTGGTTTTGCCCAAAAATAAGAGACAGCAAGTTCTTAAATTAGCACATGAATCAATTTTCGGATGCCATATGGGATTAAAAAAGACTACTGAAAGAATTAAATACAGTTTTTATTGGCCGAATATGACAGATGATATTAAAAACTTTTGTAAATCCTATAAAGAATGCCAGTTGAGGAGTCCGGAAAAAATGATTGATAAAATTCCTATTACTCCTGTTCTCCGTCCGGAATTGCCATTTGAGATAGTAAATATAGATCTAATAGGACCCATTGAACCCCCTTCTGCTCGTCGGCATAAGTATGTATTATGTTTAATACATACTATCCTCTTCGTTCGGCTATCCCTCTTCGTTCGTTAACGGCTAAAGCTACGTGTGATGCTTTATTGGGGATATTCATGCGGACTGGAATACCCAATGTTATTGCAAGTGATAATGGAACGAACTTTATTTCTAAGTTAACCCAGGAATTCATGAAAAGATTAGGTTGTGCTCCCAGATTTACGACGCCTAACCATCCAGCTGGGAATGGCCTTATACAAAGATATAATAGGGTGTTCAAAAATTCATTCCATCACATTATCAGAACTGATCCGAGTAATTGGGATAAATACATTCCGTATATGCTTTTTGCGTACAGGGAAGTTACTAACTGTACGAAGGGTGTTTCACCATTCAAGTTGATGTATGGACGTGAAGCACGAGGACCTCTCAGTGTTCTGAAATCGAGCTGGTGTGGTGATATTGCCATTCCGTTAAACATGGAGAAATCAGTTGTGGATTATTTACAGGAGCAAAAAATAAACTTAGAAAGAGCTGCAGAGGAATAATCTCTCATCGCTTCTGGTAAACAGCAGGCATATGCAGAATATTTTAACCGCCGAACCGCTTCTAAGGAATTTAATCCAGGTGACCAAGTTTATTTATTAATACCCGATTCATCGAACAAATTATATGCTCGCTGGACTGGTCCTGGAGAAGTTATCGAGAATTGACCTCCACATTCATATAAAGTAAAACTTAGAGATGGAAAACTTCGGCATTGTCATGCAAATAAAATTCGGAAATGCTATCCAAGAATTAATGCTGCAGGCATGATCTTTGAAGATGATGCAGACTTTTTAGAAGTTTATTCATCCCCCAGTTATAAAAATGTATGTTACTGGAAAGAGATATTAGATCAAGTGGATTTGCGACATCTTTCTGAGGAAGTGAAATGTCAAATCCTGAACTTATTGCGGAATCATCATTCAATATTTACCGGACAAGTTAGAGTTGCAAGGGTTGGTCATCACAAGATAAAATTAAAGGACGAGAAAGAAAGGAATAAACCTTACGTGTACAGGATTCCTGAAGCGCTGAAACCTCAAATAGACTCCCAGATCGAAGTACTCCTAAAACTAGATCTAATCGAAGAGAGCTCAGCTGACATTGCTTATCCTATAGTCTGTGTAAACAAGAAGGATGGATCTATCAGGATGTGCGTGGATTATCAAGCTTTGAATGCAGCGACTAAAACCGACAATTTCCCCATGGAAGAGGCAACGGAATTAATATATTCCATAGGACAGGCAAATGTGATTAGTGTGTTATATCTTTTGAAGGGGTACTATGGAAGAAGATTCGCGGGATTATACATCTTTTAAGACCCATAGAGCACAATATCGTTTTAAGGTAATGCCTTTTGGGCTGAAAAATGCAGCTGCAACTTTTCAAAGGGAAATGAACAAAGCATTGTCGCCATGCAGAGAATTTTGCCGTGCTTATATTGATGACATTGCTATATTCTCCAATGATATTCCCTCTCACTTGAAACACCTTCATTTGGTGCTGGATAGATTGGAAGAGCTGCAATTCACTGTTAATTTTTCAAAGTGTGCTTTCGCGAAATCTGAAATTTCATAACTGGGACATATAATTGGCCCAGGAAAGCATCAAGCTGATACAGCTAAGTTAGAAACGATCTCTCGTTTGCCCGTACCTGAAACCAAGAAACAACTACGTAGTGCTCTTGGCCTGTTCAACTATTATCGTGATTATATTGCGAATTTCGCCGAGATTGCCTTTCCATTAACGGAACTAACAAAGAAAAGAAGCCCTGATGTGTTGCCGTGGTGTGAAATTCATAGTGTTGCTTTTGAAAAATTAAAATCAGCATAATTACACGCTCCTACTCTACACACCCCGAATATGAGCAAGCCCTTTGTGATTCATTGTGATGCCTCGTCAATCGGGATTGGCTCGTGTTTATCACAGACTGTCGATGGAAAAATGTGCCCTATCGCTTATGCAAGTCAAAAATTAAACAAAAGCCAACAATCTTGGTCGACAATCGAACGGGAAGCATTTGCTATAGTTTGGAGCTTGAAAAAGTTTGAAACCCTTGTGTTTGGATCGGAGATCCACATTTTTACCGATCATAACCCCCCTTCCTTATCTGACCAAGTGCGCTCCTCAGTCATCTCGATTACCTCAAATAGACTCCTTGCCTTGCCTCAAATAGACTATTTGCCTTGCAGAGATTCAACATAACATTAAAACTGGTTCTAAAATGCCGCATGCTGATGCTCTGTCACGTTTATTGCCAAAATAGACTGAAAAACATTTTTTTAGTACTAATATCATTTTTCTGTTTTATATATCAATATGGAATTAGTGACTATAAAATAATAATAATTTGTGCTTGCTATTTATGTATATTTGTTTTAATGTTTTTTTATTGATTATCATTTTCTTAATATGTTGAATAATTGGTATTCGCAAGTTTGGTTAAGAGTATAATATGCAAAACTATTCGAAATAGGATTAGTTACAGGAATAGAACTTTTTCTAGTGTTTGTTATAAATTTTCATTCAGCAGTTTTGGTTACATTTGAAATATCATTTGAGTAATGTTTATCAAGTGAAATCCTTTCTTAATTATGTATTAATGTTTATTAGGTGATTATAATCATTATAAATTTGTGTTTATTAGTTGATAAGTGAATATATACATTATTAATTATATATTAATGTATATTAACTGGTAAGTGAGTTTCTTATTATCAAGATGGTATTTATATTCAATTGTGCATTTCTTATTTTACCTCATTGCTTTCTTAAATGTTTATTAGTAATTAGTTATTCATTCGAGTTAACTTTGCATTTGTGTTTATTTTTTTGAATAATTTGATGTTATTAGATACGTTTTAAAATCCAATTCATAGTTTTAATTCAGAGGTATGTTTATGTTTTCTTATAAACACTACTCTTACTTTGGGGGTGTAGTGATTGGATTTTGAAGCGTTTGGGAAATAAACGTTCATAGATGGCGCTAGACAACTAGCGCGAGTGTAATTAAAAGAGTGAGGTCATTCGAGTGTTTGCTCTAGGAGACGAAGGAGTTACTGAGCAGAGTAACTCGAACGAATCTGCAATAAATTTGTTGTTAAGTTTCCTATATGCCTATTTATTCAAAGCACTCACGAACCAGCCACGACAATTAAATTCCAAGATTTATAAAGAAAATAATCCTAAAAAAATTATATATGTATACGAACAATCATTTTCAGCGAATCAACAAAACATTGATTGCTAATTTATATGTTTTAAAAATAACTAAGTCCTGTGTTTAACAGTAAATATACTTCTTTCTTAAAACTCTAAGCTGAATATGGGCCAAAATTTAAGATACATAGCATAGAGAAAATCGAGATAAATAATTTAATGAGAGATTATCGATAATATTAAGTCAAAAGATTGTGAATATTTTACATAATCACAAAGTGAATTGAGCATATAATCTTTTAAATATTTTAAAGGAATCTCTGTATGCAAATTCACACCAAAATCTCTCAGAATATAATATGTATCATCAATTGATATTGCAATAGCGGTACCAATCGCGATTGCAATATCATTAATTAATATTCTTCTGCCCCGCTTTCTATTTCATACTTCAATTAAATGAATTTTTAATTATTTCAATATTATAAGCTTATTATTTCAATAAATAATACATTTATTAGTAAAAATATTTAAACTATTTTGAACTTTTGAAAACTGTCGATACTTGTAGGTATAGAGAGTGAAAAAAAATGAGTAAGATGATTTAAAAATTCAAGCGCATATGAATAGCGAAATCCTTAACTAAATATCTTTATCGAGAAGAAATTTTCTATCATATCTATAATTTAATGTAAATATGCATAATCAATACCTACGAAATTGCAATCTTATTACTTATTTGAAGAATGCAAATGAAACGAAACCAAAGACTTTCAGGATTGTGAATTTAATATCATAAATTTTAAAAGCTGAGAGCAAATTGCACATACATAATTATAATCCACTATTGAACAAAATATTTATAATGCAATAATAAATTTTAGATAAACGCAATTTTCACTATTTTCAGCATTGATATAAAGCCTTCTTTCTATGTAAAATAAAAGATTAATTAAAAAAAATACACATTTTTAGTAAATAACACATTTTTTCTATCTAATTTGCGAAGTATTTATTTCGTATGCCAGTGAACGAATTTGCTGAAAAATCAAATTAAATATAATGCAACACAGTTTTACAACGTGCTAAGATTAAGCAGATTTGTATACAAATCAATTGCATTTTATCTGGTCGATCATTATAAGAGAAATAACATCTAGAAGGTCAATGTAAAGATTTCTAGTCCGTTTTAATGTTGCCATTTCAATATAAAATATGGTGCAAAATTAATAACGGTAAAAATAATAAAGTCGTTAAAAATATCATTGTAAAATTGGGAAATAATACATTTGGAAGTCTCTGTCAGGGAAGTCCACGTAAGCATATACATCTGAATTACGGTAAACAATATGTAAAGAGGTTAATTTTGATTACGCATTTGTTACAGATTAGGTAACAATAAATTGCAAAGTCTTTAAACTGATGGGCCCAATTTTATCTTTAATTATATTCCGAAGGAATTTTAAAATTCACACATACATGCGCGCAAAACGATAGTAAATTACTTTTTTGAATGTACACCAGAATTTGTAGGCCATTAATGCGCGGATTATGTAGCAATTCTGCAGATTAACTGATTTGTTCCATTTAAGTGCGTAATCCAGAGTTTTCAACGTTTTAACTAGATAATGCACACATTAGCGAAATTCCGTGTCATTACAGTTTATTTTTCTCATTTCCTTTCCCTTTCCATCCACTTTTAATGTCTGTCTAATAACCAGTTGCTTTCATTTCTCATTATTTGTGTCAGCTGACAGTGCGTAGCATAGCAAATTCTGTCTTCAAATTCGTTTCTCCCAGTTAGCGCACGGATTTGTTGTGCCATTGTGATTTTTTTAAAAGCAGAAAATTTTATTCCAATTATGCAAACAAGCACAGAATAATAAATAAATAACATTGTGTTAATTTCCTTAATTGCAATTATATTTTATTTTTGTTTTTTTTTTGTATTGAAGTTTTTCAATTGATTGATGAGTGATTCTGTCAATTAATGTGTCGATTATTGGATTGATTATTTAGATATCAAAAATAAATTAATTAATAAAATAAAGAACATTTGATTTAAACGCACAGAAACGTTGCTATTAATCAAGCAAATATCTTATTTTTACTTTAACTAGTGTCTGGGGGATAATGTGCCGATTAATGAGTGTCTAGTAGGTAATGTGCAGATTATTTAGATAATTCACATGTTACCGAGATAATTTGAGAAATGAAACACTTTCCAGCATTTTAACTGATCACCCTAGTTAATTTGCGGATTAGCTAGCTAATCTTCAGATTAACTCATTTCTGTCCTTTAGTGGTGACATACATACAAAAATAATAGCAAAATAAGGTCTGAAATTTACAGAACTGTGCCAATAATTTTGTCAGTTTTATAGTTGTTTTCCCGATTCGCTGGTAAACAATTATTATCTCGTTAAATAATGCTAATATCTCTAGCAAGATATTATTTAGACCTAAGCATTTAAAAGCATAAAAATAACATTAACGGAGTACTTCCTTAAGTATTATGTAGTGAATCAAAGTAAAAGATGATGTTTTAAAATAATATGGAAATAATTCACGCCATATTTAAGTAGTTGTTATCCACATCCGTTAGTTTTACAATCGAAATCTTTTCTGCTGTAAAATAACATAATGCAACACCTCCCTCCCCCCCCCAAAAAAATCTCCGTATTTTTTAGATAATGATCAGGCTATGCAATAATTTAGCATTGAATGAAAGTAAGATATTAATATACGACTCCCGTTCTCTTCAGTTCTGAACTACTTAAGCATGCTCTTAATTTTCATGCTCAGTTACTTTAAATTTTTCTTCACACTTTATCGCGACACTCATTTTCTAAACATCTGCACCCTAAACAAAGGAATTCTAACTTCGAGCATTTGCGCAGATAAATGCTGGTCGGAACAAGGGTCCCTAATGGCTCCCCCACAAATCTAGACGCCTGGTCGTCTGTCTATCTGACAGAAAATTACCTCTTTAATGGCACGTGACTCTTGACTGGGGCCGTTGGACTGCAGAATTCATTAACCTTGCTTTTCCCGAACCTTCTGTGCTGGTGGAATTGATTTCTTTTTAATAGGACTTTGAAATAAAATAAACGCTTTCCCAACTCGGTTCTTTCAATTCAGTTACTGCAGGCAAACAGTTTAGATAAGGTTTGAAGTGCCTTGAAAAGAATTTGTTACCTTAGTTTCACGGAGACTTGTTTTGAATTACTAGGTGAATTTATTAGGGAATAACAAAGTCGATATTTTATTATCTTTATGTTTGCTGGCCATTGTTCAATTCCTGAGAGTAAATAAGAGATCTTTGTCTCTCAAATTTTACAACTATTGTAAGGAATAGAAGCAAATATTATGTTTCCAAAGATATTAAATTTTCACCGATTCCAAGGTAAAGACTGTTGTTTTGAATTTTTCAGTACCAGTTGTAATGTTAATTTTATCCTGAAATATTATTCAGCTATATATATATATATATGATTAAAATTAGTATCTCCGAAATTAGATTTTTTTTTATAATACATGGTTATTTTTTTTAATTCATAAACTTACTTTATGTGTTAGTTAATCAGTAGTCAAAAAAAAGAAGTAAGGCCGCATTGGCCTGGTAGTAAGCTCTTGGTTTCGGAACTGGTGGGCTTCATGTTTGAGCCAATTCAGGTGTCGTCCTCATCATCTGATCGCGATTTAAAATTACGAGGTCCTTCCCAAAATAGCTCTAGTGCTGCTTTAAACTTGGATGTTAATATAACTAAACTAAAAAAATAAATATATACAATATAGCCGGGTAGATATCTGAGGGCAAGAAGTAGTTACTCTTCAGTAGAGATGATTTATTGATGTCTCAAATTCAGAAACACAACATACTTGTGATTATGTTATGCTAATGAAATAATAGACACCAACAGACAAAGCCATAAGATGAGGTAAGAAAACTTTAACATATTTACAGACAGTTTTAAAATACCAATATAATTTGCAATGTCATATTCTTATCTTCTGAGACTAAGTACTTTTCTCCTGGAATGTTTAAAGAAAATATCCAAATGGATATGACAAGTGAAGAAATTCATTTTTTTTGTATTTATTTTATTAACAGGTATAGCAGTCATTAGTATTTATAGGCAAGAAAGATATTTTATTATAACCGTACTGTCTGTGAATGTACTAATAATACAATATGATATCATCTAAGAAGTTTATGCATGCCGAAAATTTAGAATCTTTGTACAAAGACATTGAGACCCTTGTTGCTAATGAAGCTTCTTTAACGTGATGACCTGATATAGAGTTTTTAAATTTCTTTCTTTGCCTATGACGAATTTTTACAATCCTACACGGTACATATTATGAGGCCCATTTTTAATCGTTTTCTTGTTATTTGTTTTCATATTTCATCTCAAATTTAGTTTCATCATCATGCTAATGATTTATATGACGTTAAATTCTTATTTATTTGCTTTGTAAAAAAATTATTTGTTTATTGTTATACAAGATCAGCGGCAGCACATTTAAACTTAACAATATTTAGGCAGGCATTCTGTATTTATAACTACTGCAAATGAAGCAAATATAAACATAATCAGTTACACGTGGCAAAACTTTTTTATATTTTATAGTTAATAAAATTTGTATTTTTTATAAATACATTTTTAAAACAGGACTAATGGCATTTTTAATCCTCACATGTCTGGTTTGCCTCAGTGCAGCAACCTCAAATAGCTGTTTAATTGAAATTCCGCCACTATATTTTGCCTCTACGTTACACGTACACTTCTGTAAGTACATACTTGATTCGCCTTCATATTTGGACTCCATGGTTATTGATAGGAAATCAAGAACTAGTAGAAGCACATGTGTATCATATTTAATATGTGCTTCTGCCTGTACACATACCTAATACATTTTACCCTTGCGTCATAGAATACGGACAAGGACAATCCTTTGTTGTTTTAACCATATTCTTTTTATGCAGTAAATTTATTTTATACCAAGACTTGTTATTATAAGCCAGATTATTTTTTGTCATTCTTTTATAATCTAGACAATGAGATATCTTTATTTTGGCTTTTTTTTAAAAATTATATATGTGTAAAATAGATTTGCAGATGAATAACGGAAAAGAATTGAGAATTTAGCTTTAATTTACTTTTTTATGGGAGGATAAGGTTATTACACGTCTTGCGAAACACAAAGCGAAATACGTCTGCTAGCACCAGAATACCAAAGTCAAAGTGTTTCCTTGGTACATTTACAAAGAAAATAAGCCTTTTTTTGGCATGTGTCAATTCAGAAAATAGAATCCCAGGTACGTTTGAATCGTATGCCGTAGACTTTAAATTTTTCCCCCTCATTTTTCGTCCGATGGCTAAGAATTTCAAACTCAGCAATCTTTTTGATAGCGTGTTAGAAATAATTAAATAAAATTGGGATATAGATCAGAAGATTAAAAATATATATATATATATATATATGTAGAATAACGCAAATTAGGCTAATTTTAAATTTAAAAAAGGAATTAATTAGGATACAAATTAAATTAAGACTTATCATAACATTTGCAAATTGTCTAAATTTCTATTTACCTCTCGTTCATACGAGACAAGGGTATTTATTGAAAACCAGTCATTTGAATATTTTCCACATGAAAATATTCATAGCTGTCTAAAGTTGTTTTGTTAACAAAATGGCTTCCTGGAAGAAGGATTGCTCTTTGTTATATCTTTATTACATGATATGAGATAAAATCAATCCTGCTACAAACGAAAAAAGATGCGTAAAAGTTTAAGAGTTCAAATCAATTTCTATTGCTTTTAAATTGAAAATTCAAGTTTCAATGGTAAAACTTGATTTCTTCTATTCCTTATGCGTTTGACAAAAATGCAAATCTTTCAAAGATAAAGTTAATGCAAATCTTCAAAATGCATAAGATATTATGATTTATAATAGCGGATTTAATTTCTTCTATTTTAAATTTAACATAATGTCGTCTGGTTTGAACACTGTTGGTAATTGTGGTAAAATCAGTGACATTTTTTTTCTTTTGGATTTGAATGCGTCTAAAAATAGCTTAGATCTTTCGATAATTTGCCATTAGCACAAATGCTCAACCTTTTTGGGAGCATGAAATTGCTGACAAAGTATATTTCTTCTAATTTAAGAGTTACTGTGCAAAAACACAATCTTCGAAAAAAAATTGATTTGAAATATGGCTTTTTCTAATTATTGCTTCATTGATTTATTTTATTTTCATATTAATAATTCTTGAAATAACTCGAAAAATTATATTAGCAATTTTTAAAAAATAATAATAATAAACGCTGTTATAAGAATCAAATCATCTTTCATAATTAAGAACTAGGTTAATCTAGAATGTTTAGGAAAATACTACCTCATGCAAAACTATAAGCTCATGTAGCTTTTATTTTTAAGATGCCCAATATTCATGCACAATTTAAAATTTTAAGAAATTAAATACTATATGGGTTCTTTATAATTTAGAAATTTACATACTGGCATTAAAAAAATATTTAACATTGTTATACCCGTAGCTAAAAGTTTTATTTTAACAATCATATCTATTTATCATTTCATTCAAACAATAAAAAAAGCTAGCGAGAAGCAAATAAAAAAATTTAAAATATCATTTTACAATATTTTTCAAGAAAAAAAATTAAGAATTGTTTTAGCAACAACAAAACTAATTTTGAAATCCAACCTATGAAATTTTTGTCTCTGTTATCTCAAAACATTCTTCATACCTTTCTCATTAAAACGCACATACTATATTATTTGGGCATATTAAAAGACTTTGCCAAACTAAAAGTTAATTGGATGTTTTCAAGAAAATTAAATCTTAACCTGTATTTAAAATTAAAAACTCTAGTTTCTGTGTTCCATGTTCCATTAAATTAAAAGCTTTAATTAAAAGATTTCTGAAGAAAAGCTACAGCAATTTTACACCTAAGGCATATAATTAAATAAAAATTTTACAGATGAAAAGAATTTCTACACTATTTTTTTTAATTTGCCATCTAAAAATTTGTGTTCACATCATTGTAGATTTATTTAAAACAGTTGTTCTGAGGAAAAATGTAAGTAAAAAACAGGCTAAATATTGTGCTCACACATACGCAAAGAAAAAAAATAATATTGTGCTCACACATACGCAAAGAAAAAAAAATCACGCGTTTCTCTCTCGTTTTTTTTTTTTTTTTTTCAGAATTTTCCATTTTGTTTGTGATAAGTACTTTTTTAATCATCTGCAGGAAAGAAAGGAAACAGAAAAGGTTACATTCACTTAAAAAAAGCCCACAGAAGTAATTTTTTTTTTAAAATTTGCTTGGATTATTCTTTTTAATTTAAAGCTTTCATTTTAAGTTTTGAGTAATTAAATATTAGTGGCTGAAAACTTTTTTTTCTTCATTTTGTTGTCATAGTTGTTAGTACTCTTCTAAATTGTTGTTTACCCACGACATTAGCATGTTCTATTTCAAGGTGGTTTTTTTTTTTTTTTTTTTTTTTTTTTTACTATTTTTATACCGTGTTTATATGAACCCAACTGTCAAAAAGTCTTTCTGTAAAAAGTATGATATTATTTACTGAAAATGATAATTTTTTTAATGCTTCATAAACATTTATGCTACCTTCAAGCATTTTAGATTGATATTGTCTTTCCATCCTTTAGAAAGCATATATACTATACTTTGAAATAAATCTCTAGTCCGAAGGGAGGATCAGCAATTACTAATATAAAAGGAATTCATTTCTTTTCATAAATGTAAATTATTGATGGAATCTTTTAATATTTATAAGCATCTGAATAAATTTATATAAAATTATGCAAATGTTTTGCTGGGCCGCGGTGGCCTGGTATTAAGGTCTGATATTAAAATCGGAGGGATTCAGATTTAAGGCCCGATTCCACTGAAAAAACCGCCGTGTAAGCAGGTTTGGTACGCGTTAAATTCGTCGGGTGTGCTGTGGAAGTTTGTGAGGAGTTCCAGGTCAGGAATCGTAGTCTTGGTTTAAATAAATCTACGGATTAGATAAAGTTAAGAGGTCCGTCCTAAAATAACCCTAATGTTGATTTAAAGCGGGGCATTAACGTAACTAAATCAAACGTTTTTCAAGCATAGCTGTCAATGTGTGAGCTTTAAAGAGGGACATTAATGTAACTAAATCAACCGTTTCTCAAGCATGGCTATCAAAGATTTTAAAGCACATCAGCTTTACTAAATTATGTATAGAAATCGGAAAGTTTAATACAGAATGTTTCTTTTATTCTCAATAAAGTTTGGTTGTTATAAAAAATTAGATTCTATCTTCTCCTAAACGTATGTAGGAATATTTTATACTAACCTCAAGTATAAATTTAAGTATAAAGCTTATTGGAATGTTTTGGAAGATGTCATTCCTTCGAAATATGGTAAATAATTATAAATAAAACAGCTTTTTGTAGCTGAAGTTTACACTGCAAAATTTGAAATATATATATATATATATATATATATAT
>JAPMOR010005653.1:190230-229985 GCA_026543865.1 Argiope aurantia
ACTTCATATCTTTATCTTTCAGCACACTGATCCTTTTAACACGCAAGAAATGGCTCTTCTCTCCATACCGATTACCATAATGGCATGTTTTTACAAGATCCTTGCCGAGCATTAATCTATCTTGAGAAACCCAGCTGCAAGCGACCGTTTCTTGTTTAGCACCCATTTGTTGACATCGGCAAAGGACAAGAGTCATTTGTTACAATTTCTGTGTTGGGTGAATCGAACTCAGCTCTCGAGTGTCATTTTTATGACGATTTACATCCAGAGTGGACATCTTTGGCTCATTTGCGATGAAGTATAACTTTATTTTCTACTCTGGAATACCAAGCTTAATTAATGTTCTGATTACATGCATTTATGGCCCAGGAACTGAAATATCTAATGGGTGTGGGAAGACGGAAAATTCCGTCTCAACAGGATATGAGTAAGGAATGGTATTTACGACTCAGGAAATTAATGAGTTTTGGGATCCTTTTCACGAAATAATTGAATCATTTTTTTTTCATCGACTCATAAAATGTTTAAAGGTGCCTCTTCTGTACAGAAGCTGTATTTATACTCAGAACATGCACTTGACATTGTGATTGTTTCATTACATTTATTAAATTTCTTCTCTCTTTACAAATTTATAAGAAACTGAGTTATTTGACAGGAGAACAATTAAGTTGACAACAGAAAGCTTAAAAATTTATTTTTATTTTTTATCAGAGTATAAATTTTAACGTTGTTTTTGAAAACAGCGTTAACTTTTAAGTTAATTTATAACAATCTTGCCATAGAAAAAGAGACACAGTTTTTCATTTTAATTGGAGGATTCATAATTTATCCTAAATGGATGTATTTGTATTTATTATATTATAAGCATTTTTCTCTGTGATTTTTTTGAAATTCTATGTCTTTGAATTGTCGTTGTTTCATAACATTGATTTAGTTTCTCCTACACTTTATAAATTTAAAAGAAACTGAATTATTTGGCAAGAGAATAATTAAGTTGACAAGAAAAAGCATAAAAATATATTTTTATTTTTTATCAGACCATAAATTTTAGCGTTGTTTTCGAAAACAGCGTCCACTTTTAAGTTAATTTATAAGAATCTTGCCATAGATAAAATGGCACAGTTTTTCTTTTTGATTGGAGGATTCATAATTTATCTTAAATATATTTAATTGTATTTAGTCCGTATAATCTAAGCATTTTTTCTGTTATTTTTTGAAATTCTGTGTTGTTGTATTGTTTTAACTGAATAACATATTAGAGAACATCTAATATCAGATCTAAGAATGTATACTTTATCTTTCTTGGAATTTCATGCAAATGAAAGTAGAATAAAACGCATTTGTCCATTTAACTGCGTAAATTTCAAATGTTCTCTGCACTTTTACGTGATTATGTCGTACCTTGACTCTAGCTTGATGAATTGTTTTGATTCATCTATATGTAAGTTTTTTTTTGTTTGTTTTTGTTCCAAAAATTTATTCATGCAGTTTTGAAACATTTAATTCAATGTGAGGAGAAAATTTAGAAACACATTAGGCTTATGAAACCTATAATTTCATAAATGGAATTTGTTGGTGAAAGCGTTTAGTGAAAAGACTTAAAAAGACTTAAAACTAAAATTTTTAATATCTTATCGTATGGAAGCCAATAAATCCAGAAACAGATTAAAAATGCTACAATATTTTCTTCACAAATAATTTTGTGCCAATATTTGATTGCATTTTTCTAAATGTCCATCAAATCTTATTAATTTTAATATTCTTATGTACATGGTTTGAAACAATAAAATTTAAAATATTTCATATATGCTCTTTATTAGCTGAAATTACAATATTCCTCTATTGATTTTATGTGGTACATTCAAGACACTTACTTATACCACTTTTAGCATATTCTAAAATTTTAGTATTGTTTTAACAAAATAACAAAAATTTAATATTATAATAGCATATCCTTTCATTTAAAAAAATTATTTTAATGCAATCTTAAAATATTAATATTAATTTTAAAATATTTATTAAACATATAAGTAAAACGCGAAGTACAGTTAAACAGAACTTAAAAAACAAAGTTCACGATCATTTCGAATAATGTGTGATTCTTATAATAAACAAGATAAAAAAGAAAAATAAAAATAACTCGCTTAGCGAGTGATGTTTCGCAGAACGAGTGGCAAGGAGACACCAGCATATGACATGATGGATTGACCTGTATCAATCTGCGTTGAAAACTGGTTTGAAGAGAGAGCCCTTATAATATTTGTCTGAATAGCGTTGTCGAATGCAACTCTGAAGATTTGGAGCTAATGCCTGTGAGGCCTTCATCGACGAGATTACATCTCTGGCCAATATGATATCAATCAGCAAGTGAAAGAATGTAATTAGAATTATCAAACAACTTAAGGATCTGCATCTTGTATCATAGTAAAATGCTATTCATCATAATTTGCCCAGAGAAGAGGAAACAATTGACTCAATAAAGGAAAAACCTTTTCGTAAAAAAAAAAAAAAAGTTGTTGAAAGCATGGGAAATTATTGCATCGAAGGTTCGGAAGAATCGTCCTAATAAGACTGCTTTGGTCACTGCAAATTCATTTAACGGTTATGCTGTATTACATGATCACCAAATTTTGAAAACCAAATAATTTTAGATGATATTCTTGGAACAACACATGCATTATAAATAATAAATTACATTAGTAGAAATGTCTTCAAGTGCTTTATTTTCGAAATGATATATAGTTTTATTTTACATGGATTGCAATGGAAAAAAGTGTTTCTTTTAATGAATGTTTCTCTTTACGAATAAGATTCTGGAAAGAATTTTCCAAGTCAAGCGACGTTTCAATATACATCATTATGTGGAATGCTATCAAGTTGAAAATATTTTAGATTTGGACAGGGCAGAAGTTATGGTGAGTTTTTTTTTTTTTTTTGGAATCAAATAATTGAAATATTTAAAAAAATAAAATTAGTTATTCGGTAAAACTCATTATTTTTTTAAACAGATTTTAAAATTTATAAGTGATGATGTGTTTTATTTAAATAAAGCACATCTGATAATAGTATGAACAAATTGATTGTCTGAAATAACTAATGCTAACGTTTATTAATAAGTGAAATTCTAATCAATAAATCGCATAATTTTGCACAATATAATAAAAATTGTAAAGCACGACAATACAAAATGGAAATGAAAGTACTACCAACTTATTACTTTTAGATATAACTTATCTATCCAGGTAGAATCATTTGTTTTAGCTCTCGATCAGTTTGAAAAACCGGATTTATACAAAATCGTGGCTTGTATGACATAGTCATCCCAGTCAAACTTTTAACCGAAGAGATATTTTTTCATAGATTAAAATTTGTGAGTTTCCTTGTCAGGTCTGTATGGTGGGTGCTTCAAAACTTCCCAACCTTTTAGTTTAGTTTAGTTATATTAACGTCCTCTATTTTAAGCAACATTAGGGCTATTTTGGGACGAATCTAGTTATTTTGAATCGCGCTTAGATGGCGAGGACGATAAGTCAGCTCGCACCCCCTCTTCAAACTATCGCACCACACTATATGGAGGACGTTTGGTCCCGACAGATTTAAAGTGCACCAGACCCACTTACATGACGATTCTTAAAGGGAATCTGATCTCGAAACTGAAACTATCCGAATCCAAACCGAGGCCTGACTACCAGGCCACCGTGCCCTTACTTTTTAATCGAATCCCTTTCAATTTTGCACGAATTAGTCGACGGCATTGTTTGAAACTGAGTTTTTCAAACTGATCCAATAATGGAGCAAATGCTTCAACATGTTTAGCAGTTGTGCCGAAAAGTACTTAATTCTTAATATTTAATTTCCGCCTCATATTGTTCATTCATTTTTTTATTATTGGATACAAAATTGTATGCTTGTCATTATTAAGTCCGATAAGAGATATTCATACACTTTGACTAATTAATAATAAAATTTATATGATATGGAATAGAGAAGTCCTTTCTTTCTAATATGTTCCATTAGGGAATTCTTTCAACATTTTATAAGGATTCAAAAAATAGCAATAAGCTCTCGGTAAGGGAATAGCCTTTCGACGGTTTTAAACCCAAGTTTTAGCACGCAATTAAACTCAGTTGTGAAGAAGCGTCTTTCTCTCCTTCCAAGTTAAAAGATACGACCCAAATCTTTTGGATAGTGACAGAAAGGTATAAAAACTTATTATGAACTTCTAGCATGAAGTAATAAACAGAAATGATCTAAGTTCGTTTCGCGGACGAAGTGGAAATAAATATGAATCATAGCACTACTAAACCTTTCGAAACGTGGTGCCTAGACTCTAAACCTTTATTAAAGATAAAACCATTGAAACCTTTAAAGTCAAGTATGGAAGAAACGGTTCGAATAACGTTATGCGTTTTATTCCAAAAAGAAATGCGCTCGGCAAACGGAGAAAAAGTTCCGCGGAAAGCTTTTGAGCAAACAGTCGAAATTTTATTCCATGATTATTATCTTCTTTCCATTTTCCTTAACTTCCTGTTTACTCTCCTTGAAAGTAAAATGAATGCAT
Source organism: Argiope aurantia (assembly GCA_026543865.1). Taxonomy (NCBI): domain Eukaryota; kingdom Metazoa; phylum Arthropoda; class Arachnida; order Araneae; family Araneidae; genus Argiope; species Argiope aurantia. The sequence goes on from JAPMOR010005653.1 coordinate 194,792, forward strand.
GGGCGCATGAAAACTAACATTTTCTTTTTTCTTTGCTAAACTCTTCGAATCAATATTTTGAACTAAAGGTAAGAAGTTTGCGGAACCGATTGTGTTGCCAAGCGATGAAGTAGAATAAAAGGAATTAAATTTTCTTGAGAAAACATGTTTCATAGCAACATGTTTAGAAACTTGAAGAATATATTAAAAGCTTTCAAAATCCATTTAAATCTGTATGTTTTTGAATGTAATACTGTGAAGGATCAAGACCTAGTAAATATTTATTTTGGCACATTTGGAACCTCCTTTCATAAATATATTTCCGCAAGTATTTCCTAATTGTTTTTCTCCAAACAAATTTTTATTTCAATTAAATCGTTTTAAGTAAAGTTGCTTTTAATCATAAAAAATGAAGGGAATGGTGCTGTCATTTTCAAATTATAAAATATTGCTTACATCTGATTGTTTTGAAGAAAATTTTATTAATAAAGGCGGAACTGATTATGTTGCCAAGAAATGAAGTAAAATAAAAGGAATTAAACTTTCTTGAGAAAGTTAGTTTCATGGCAGCATATTTAGAAACCTGAGGAATGGTTTGACAGTTCTCAAGATACATCTGAGTCTGTATGTTTTTGAATACAATACTGTGAAGGACTAAGGGCAAGTAAAATTTTTTATGGCTCATTGGAAGCTTCCTTTTATAAATATATTTCCACAAGTATGTTTTTGATTTTTTTCTTAAAATAAATTTTTATTTCAATTAAATTATGTAGATAAATTTGCGTTTAATCATAAATAAAATAAAAGGAATGGTTGCTTCCACTTTGAAATTAAAAAAAAAGAAAGAAAAAACATTGCTTACATCTGAATGTTTTGAAGAAACTTTTATTGTTGAAAGCAAATTTCACTTAAGCAATCTATCCTATAACTAGGCTAATATCCTAATTTAATGCGATAGATTTTTTTAATTAATTTAAAATAAGCAGGACTGATATAATGTATACAGGAATCCAAAAATAATAAATTTAACCAAACATGTGATTATACCATTAATGAAAATTAAATCAAAGCAGATATTTTTCTGTATTGAAGGATCGTGGTCATTATTGCACCAAGATTGGTTAGGTTTCGTATATATTGTTTTTTAGTGTATATAAATCTCTCCAAATATCATTGATAAAAAATGGTGTGGTGTTCTAGTTCATGCTAAGTAGTTCACAGTTCAGAATACAAAAACTTTACAAATACTTTACAAAAAAATCTCCATGCACTTTGATGTAACAGTAAAACATAGCGTTTAAACCATACAAGGAAAAATTTGTAAGATGGATGTTTGGTCATGCTAACAATTTTTACTAATCAGGAAAAACAGAAGACAAGTTCAAATGCAAGATATCTTACATGATCAGGAAAAAAACAGAAGACAAGTTCAAATTCAAGATATCTTACATGGTCAGGAAAAACAGAAGACAAGTTCAAATGCAAGATATCTTACATGATCAGGAAAAACAGAAGACAAGTTCAAATGCAAGATATCTTACATTATCAGGAAAAATAGAAGACAAGTTCAAATGCAAAATATCTTACATGATCAAAAGTAAACTTATATACTGTATTTTATGATTTTTGAACGAAGATTGCCCTTCTTCCACTCCAACTGCAGGACTTTCCAAAAATATCATAAAATTCTGATTGTTGGCTGAATGTCATAGAATTTGATTTTTCGAAAAATTTTCTATAGAACTAATTTATTAAGAGAAAATTCATTAAAAAAATTTTACAGCATAATTCACCATTAAAGACTCTTCATTAAAGTTGATAAAATCTTATAAAATTCTTGCTTTAGACCTTTAATTAATAAATTATTCGTGTTATAAACCCAGAAATAATAAAAATTAGAAATTTTTACTATAGGATAGCGTTTAAACAATACTCAGAGCTTTTGAGTTTCTATTTTATACAGCTATATCTAACGGGTCGATACCTTTCGAATTAGAATTCAGATGTCATTCTTTACAGGGCTCCATAGTTGTATTAATATATCACGAAGTGCGATTCTTGTAAAAATAATAATTGGTGGATTTTTAAAAAATCATAAATATAAATTTTTAGTACATGTAAACTTTTGTTATAATGGATAAATTAATATTGCAGAAAATTATGTAAATAATTTTCTGAGAGAAAAAGGGTTAAATAGTCAGATATCATTTGAAGAAATATGATTTTAGGAAGCAAAAGGGAAATGTGCTATAAATGAATACATAATTGTAATGTAATAATTATATCATCGTCTGGCATAATTCATATGATAGCGTTTTTTTTTTTTTTAATTTTAAATATTTTAACAGAAAAATCTCATTCCAGTATATAATTGGGCAAAGCATGAGTAATTTCCTTCATTTTCAAACTAGTATATCCCCTCCATAGAAGATTAAGATTACAAGGAAAATTAAAGGAAAAACAATTAGCTTGGTACTTATCAATTATCAATAATTATAAAATAAATTTTAAGACAAAAATATTATTAAAAATTGTGGAGATACACTTATTGTTTTTGTGAACTCATTATTTATTTCACAAATGCGAATCACAAATAAGATTTCCAAATCTGATCTTCTGCAGTAATGAAAAAAACTTTTTTCATAGAAAATAAAATAGCAGTAATTGAGATCTCTTTTTACATGAACTTTAATTGCATTATGTATTTTTTTAATTTCAGGAAAACTGATAAGTATTTGAGAATCAAGCTCAAAATTTTAAACAAAAGTCATTCTCCTTCCCAAACCATGTCCTGACTGCAATTTATTCATTTATTCAATTAAAAAAAGTTAATGATTAAGTTTATGATGAACATTAATGCTTTTAATTAAAGTATATCTGCTTTCATGCAGAAAGAGACTAATAGAAGTTTTGATTAAAATTCAGGTTTAAATTTCATTCTTTTGAAAGCATTTAATCAAATTCCAGGCGAAGTATTGAAACATTTAGAAAATACCATGTTCCTTATTAATATAAATCAAATGGTCATACATTAACTAACCTTATTTTTTTTATCAATTTCTGATTGTTTCTTCTTTTTATTGGCCAATAAATTTCAGTGGAACTACTGATAGTTTTGTTTTATGTGTTATTTGTTTTAATTGCCATTATTAATATTATCTTTTAGAGTGATTGATAATGAAATTATATTTGACATAATTGTGTATTAGTTTGCCTGTTAAAAGTTGTATATGAATATTTCGATGTTTCTGGAATATGTGTGCATTTTCTTTAAAATGTATATTAATTAAAATTTGTATTTTCTTCTTAATATGTTCTATATTTTTCTATTAAAAGTCGTATATGAATGTATCTTTCTGGAACACAATGCAGTCAGAAAATATCTAAAATGATGAGTTTCTGCATAAAACTGCATTCTTTGTATTATATTCTCATATATTCATATTAACGTGTATCTGGTTTTAAAAGTTATTAAAGTTATTTTCCTTTTCATGTAAGATTCATAATTTATATATATATATATATATTGCGTTTTTATAGTTATTTATTCATTAAAGTTATGTTATTTGTTGTGTTTTCAAATTGCCTTAAAGAGTTATTGATAGAAATACAATGCTAGAATTCTTCCAAGTAATCACTAAATTGAAAAAAAATCATTCATTAAATTAAATATTTCTGCCGATTCCCTCTATAGAATTTAATTTTTCATGAATGAAATTGGTAAATGATATAATTCTCTTACAGAACCAATGAAAAATCCTTATATGTGAATAAATCCCATGACAGAAAATCGAACAATAAAGGAATGAATAAAATTTAGAATAAATGATATTTCCTAAACTCTAATGCACCCTAATTTTCATCATTCACCATTAAGAAAATATTTATTTAATACAACTTGATAATCAGCTTGTTGAACAATTCAGTGAATTAGAACAATGAATTGGCAAATTGAATTTCAAAGTTGCATTGGAAAATGAATTCAGTTTATCATTCATACATCTTACTTTGCTGAAAAATGTATCTTGGTTTCAAAAAGGAGATTTTCTTAAAATTCTATTCAGCACATTGAGGAATATGCAAATATTCCTTTAAATAAAGTATTTCAATGCTTTTTTTTAAATACATTTGCAAAGATTTTAATGTAAAGAAATCTGCTTGGAATTTTGACACCCGAAAATAGTCCATTATATTCCTCATCAGAATAAATTTAAGCCAGAATACGCAAAAAGGAGGTGACTACAATATCAGAAAATTTGCATACAAATAGCAGATAATTTAAGAATGTGAATATCAATATTTCACTAAGCATATTTTTTTAATTATGTTGACAATTGTAACATATCTAAATGAAAAATCACTTTCCAATATTATTAAGAACTACATCATTGTGATGCTTGCAGTAATTAATTAAAGCACTGATGACTTACACATATTTGAAGTAATTAATCTAACTATTGTTAAATCAGGACACCTTTTGAAGCAAATTATCCCTTTTTGAGTATGACTGTAAAGATCAAAAGTCAGTAAACTAATTAATAAATATTTCATTGCTTACAAATTCGACAACAAGATACATTAAATTTGAATTTTCAACAAAATAGACAGCAGTTCTAAATAAAAAGCCAGAAATCATAACAAATACCATTTAGTCTACAAAATGTATTCTCATTTTAGGATAAAACATTTTTATAATGTTGATTTCCTTCTCAAGGTAGCGATACTTTAACACATTAAAATGTAAAAATTGAGCAAATTTTCATAATTAGAATGCTGTCAGATAATTTTTTTCTTCTTATAGTATTTTTTTTTAACATTTTGAACCTAAAAAAATGTATTCACTTTTTGAGAACTGAGGACTTATTGAGTTTCTTTGTGAAAACTATTGTTAAAATTTATGGCATATTAATTTTCGCCAGAATTGCTTTCAACTTTATTAAAAACTGATTACAACATAATCTGTTTGCTTCGATACGAAGAAGCGTTTGGTAAAATACTTCAAGTAACTGGTTGTTAGGCTATTTGGTCAGATTTTTCAATTTCAAAATTTGCTTGCAGTATATCTTAATTAAATACGTTCAAATCCTGCCATAGACGAATCTAAGCAGAAAATGATGATCTACTCAACAGCAACTCAGCTGGTAAAACCGATTGCCGGTACTCGACTCATACATATTAAAATCCTTTTGAATTTCGGGCAGCAAATAGTAAAAAAGAATAATTAAAAAAAAAAGAAAATGGCAAACGTAAAAAGTAAAAGTAAATTATACAAAATAACAAAAGTATATAATAATTGCTTATATGGATTGTTTATTGACATACTATTTGTTATTTTTTGTCAGTTTCTTACAATTTCCATAAAATACAGCTGACGCAAATATTGGAAACGAAGGTTATGCAAGAACATTGCAACTCACATTTAATTCTAAAGCAGTACAACTGCCATCGTATTGGAAGAAACAGTAATCTTATATTTCTTCATTTTTACATGCAGTTTTATACGATATTACTGTTCACTTTTTATTTGGTGGAATTTTATTCCTCCCATTTAGAAGGCTATATAAGGAATTTTGCAGTTCTTCAAAAAGTCGATAAAGCTGTGCATTGTTTGTAATGACCTATACAGAACAGCTACGGTGCACAGAGTCTAAACTTCTCTTTTAGCATAGAGACAATATTAAAAACCTTCCTTTTCAATCCACAGAATATAAGTTAACTTATGCACCATATATTTGAAGTATATTTGCTTGCAAAACTTAAGTTCCAAATGCATTCCAAATATGTGGTAAATACGTTTTTTTTTGATTAAATGAATTTCTTACTCCTAATCCTCCGAGATTACATATTAAATATATACGCACATTGGATAAGATTGGAGTTCAGAAAATTCTATATAGAAAATAATGTCAGGATCCTTTAAATTTTGTTGCTCTTTTTCTAAAGTGATTTATAAGAGCAATTATAAATTCTACATCTCGCATTAATTTTTTCGAATATAGGGAACATTTCCATATCGAAATATTTCTGCACCGTCATCCTGTGGTCCTGTTTGCAACAAATTGAAGATTATACGCAAGAAAAATCAAGAAAAACATTTTTTGACTAGTCATCCATTTATTCACATAGAAACACTGCTTATTTTTATGCAATTTTCGATAAACAATTCCGCATCATGGTTACGAATATTTCTTAAAGACAATGAAAATCATTTTCTTCATAAACTACTAATTTCACAAGCAACTCGCTAGATTTCTGCGTGTTCGTTAAAATAAATTCGCCCTGATTTTCATCTCGAGCTGCTGATTGCTCACACTCCACATGAATGTCTACTCTTCTTGACTGCCAATCAAACTAGAAAACTTTTCTGCATAACTTTCAAGACAATGGGATTGTTCTACCATCTAGGTTTAGAAAAGAGAACTAATCCCGACAAATTTCACTATTGTATTTGCCAATATCATATGCATTATAAAAAGAAATTAAGTCTGAATAGTTAACAGAACATCCCAGAAATTTTAACAGAATATCCCAGCATATCCATTGTATTTTTTCTTCTTCAAATTCTTCTGTCAAGAAGAGATTGAATCATTTGTGATTATTTCAGATAACGTTTTCCATTCATTTCCGAAATATCTGAGGTTATATGCATCCGCATTTCTGATCGTGCTTATTTAACGATTAACTTCCTTCATTGCTACATAAAAGTATTTTTTATTATTATTTTAAAGATAAAAATGACACGATTTCAGTTTATGTTTGCATGAATGTTATTATAAAAAATATATTATTATTTAAGATTCTGAAATTTTTCTTGATAAAAGTATTTTAGAATCATGACTATACCACTAAATACGATAATCCAGGCATTGAAAATATACGTCTCTAATATTCTGCTAATTTTTATTCCGGAAAAAACCCAAGTTTTCAGTAGCGAAAATAATTTTAGGAAAATAACTAGGAAGATAGCGGTAATGAATCGTATAAAAAATTTAAATGCCAAGCTCTTATATAATGGTCATAATAAATCAGTGAAAAGTTCTAAGGCATATAAAGCTCATCTTTAAGGAAAAATATCTCAAAGAGATATAAAAAATGTAATTATAATGAAAATTAAAGCTTTTATAGGATTTTTGTAACTGTGCGAATAAGTCATAATTTTTAATTTATTTGCAATATTAAATTATTTTTCAATCGTTTTTTAAGTATAGTGATTGCATGAAATTGAATTGAAAATATGCGTAAATTCACGAATGTCCTCGCAGGCTAGAGAGGCGACTGTCCTCGCAGGCTAGAGAGGCGACTGTCCTCGCAGGCATCTTAAATGGAAAAATAGAGTAGAATCTATATTGATAAATATGGTATGGAATCTATATTGATAAATATTTAAATTCTACCTTCTTATTTATAATTTAATTGAGCATTAAACGCTACATAAAATTCAACAATTTAAAAAGTACATATTTAAAAAAATATATATACAATATTTAAACATTAATGATTTGTTTTAATAATGTCACCATCATTTAAATTTTGACACCCAGTAATTTACTTTTACATGAAATAAATAAAAATTATTCAAATATAACACTGGCCAATAAAACATAATATTACTTAGATTTAAAAGATTAAAATATAGCATATCAAAACCGATAGAATACTTACAAAATTCTAAATATTTAAAATAAAGCTAAAATAAAGAAATAGGGTTAAATATTTTTTAACTTTTTAGAACAATCAGATTTTTTTAACACATTATGGAAAGATCTGAGATTCAGGATGGAAGAATAGCGAACTAGGATTCAACCATTTTAAAATTTTGACTTTTATGGGGAATTGAATATTTTAAAGATCTTCACTTAGTATGTTAATTTCCCAGTTTATATTGGCGTTATTTCGATCTAGTCCGCGATATCTGATTTCTTGACAGGCATATAGTTACACAATGTTGCGTTAAAATTGCATACATTTATGTGCATTATTTTGTGATCTTCAGATTCAAATTAATTGAGATAATATAAGCTTATTAATAACATCGGTTTACAATGAAACAAAGAGCTTAGGCGAAAATTATAAGTCAATAATGATGTAGCCTGAACTAAAAGTAGAAATTCAATAATCAAGTTGTACCTCGTCAACGTGTCTGAGGAGGCACAAATTAAAAGCATACTGTCAGTCTTCATTACTCCTATTGACAGAGTCGAAAGGAAAGTACAGTCAACGGTGAATACCATTTTGCCTAACCATGTCTAACCATGTTTCCCATTGATTTGAGGTGCAAACCGATACCATGGAGTGCTGGTTCGTGCGCTGACTACATCAGCAGTCCAGTTAGTAATCTAGCTTCACAAATGCGTTAATCTAGCTAAGAAAAGTTAGAGTTCAAGAACAAACTGCTAATTAAATACGCAGAATTTTAACTATAATTTTTCATCCTATATTAAAGTTTCGAAACTTTCCGGTTTTCTTCAATGCTTGTCTGCTAATACATAATTTTAGTTTAATTTTGTTATATAAACGTCCCATTTTAAAGCAACACTAGAGCTATTTTGGAATGGATCTCGTAATTTTTAGCCACGGTTAGATAACGAGAACGATTCCTGAGCTTTCAACACCCTCTCCACACCAGCGGGAGCGCGTTTGGCCCCGTATTACACGAAGCTTCTTCGGTGGAATCTGGTCTCAAGCTTCTGTTACAAAGCCGAGACCTTACCAATAAGCCACCGTGGTCCTAATACGTAATCAGGTAAATTATTTTGATTATTTGTATCTACAGTAGCTCCTGAAATTAAAATACCCATCAGGGAGGAACGTAATTACTGATTAGCATTGAAACAGCTTTTTAGTTAAACACATGGTATATGAATTTATAAAGCAGTTGTGTTATATCTTTAATAGCTATATCAGACCGTACTTTGTATCATTCCCTATCTGTTTTATATTCAGGCTGTTGAGTTTTCAAAAATTTGAAGTCCCATTATATCAAAGGTTGAACATCCAATTTAAAGAAAATGTGGTGGAAAAAATATATCCTCAAGCATTACTTCTGAATCTCAAAACAAACTACAACATATTCATGAAATTCATTCATGGAAATCTTTCTGAATACATGCAAGCTTTGTTACGAAAGAAAAACGTTACCTATCAAATAAAAACTATAGTGTTATTTTAGAAATTTTTTTCGAAGTCATTTTCAATAATGAAATGGATTTATTAAATTAGATCAGAAAAATAACGATTCGAAACTGCAACAAATTTCCCAGCTGCCACGCAGAATCTAAAATACTGTCGGAATTTCATTCTGAAGATTATTGAAATAATAATAACACATACTTTACAGAAGAATTTTCTGCTGTCGAAAAATATTGATAACGACTGACTGCTTCAAAATTTTTACTTCTTTTTTTTCCTCCTTCTTTTACTACTCTTCGTCTATCAGAAGTATTTTATTTCTTTCGGCTTTTATAACAGTCTCCATAGTATTTTATTGCATTCTCAAGTAGACATTCTTTAAGGGTTTGGAGGAAATTGTCACTAAGAAACATCAATTATTCATTATTTCCTTTTCCCAATGCGTGGTACAGAAAACTTAATAAAACGTACAATTCCCACCCTTTAACAAATATTTTGAATCCAGATCCTACTGTTTAATATTATTTTTAAACTGAAATTACAATTTTCTTCCTACTTTCAGAAAACAGCGTACACAGATCAAAAGGTTGAAAAGTATAAGAAGTAATAGAGTTATTGGATAATTTAAATTAGTAAAGAGCATTCCTCTTTGTTTACTCATTATTTTAAGATGAATAATTTCCATTTCTCAAGTTTTAAATGCTTTGATGTTAGTTGATTAAAGTGCTTGCTTAATATTTTAATAAGAAAACTTTCTTATCCATATAATCATAATAAATGTATCAGTTTGAATTACAGAGATTTTAACACCTAGATAAATTATTTGAAGAGAGGGTTTCCTCAAGAATTTTGGTGTTTTTTTTTATTTGCAAACTTTTTCTAAAAATGTGACATTAATTATAATATAAACTAAAGCTCACAGGTGCATTTCGTATTTCTTTGCCAAACTGGCACTTTCATTGGCTGTTTTACTTTTGTATGAAGATTTCATTTTTTTAAGAAGTAAAAATTGTAGAAACATGTAGAAAAGAATACTTGATTTTTTTTATGATAATTAAAGCATATATTACTACAGTAATTTCAGAAAACTTTAAATATTTTCATGTGAGGCAAAATAAAATATTCTAATTCTTTCCATTTTTGTGAATTATTCATTATCAAACTTAAGATATAAAAAATATTCATGCGAAATACAAGTATCTGCGCATTTTTACCAATATTTTATAAAATTTTGATTTGGGTATTTAAAAGAAGAAATTATAATTTTTTCCCATTACATTTATTTAAAATTTTATTTCCATTTAAAAGAAATTATTGTACTATTCTAAAATTCCTTTTTTAGAATTCTAAAAGATGTGACTAAAGAATAATTGACCCCAAAAAATGTTACAGTTTCATGATTACAGTTACAGTTTCATATCAAAAAATGCATAGATTGCTGAACTTTCTTATAAAGTTTTTATTAGACTTTTATTGCGGCAAATAAATATTTTAGATGAATATATATTTTTAATCACAACGAAAGGAATTTATCATTTGTGAAACGAATCTACCATAATTTATTATGTCATACATTTTTATTTTTAAAATATGTTTCTTTCTCTTCTAATGCATATGTGAGTACCTGTATGTGTTATAAAATTCATGAAAGTAGATTGTTGGAAAACGAATTGGGAAATTATTATAGTTGGTTTTGGAAGAATTTTCTTGAAATTTATAAAGGATTTTATTCGATTCAGTGAGTTTTAGTCACTTCTGCACGACAAAGGAAAATTGTTCCTACATTATTTTAGAAAGTAAATGCTAATTGGTATTTGCCAGTGCATATTAATACTCTTTTGGTATGGGTTTAATGATTTTAATTGTTTTTGAGTTCAACCTACATTTTCCCCTTTCAGTAAGATTTTCAATTTCAAAATTATTGTCATCCTATGCTTATGTCAATTAAGAAAATAATTTATATAATTTTTATATGTTTACAGATTACTTTAACTTCGTGTTTTAGCAGTATAATAAATAAATTTCTAATAAATACTGGAAAAGATGCCACAAAATATCTGAGAAACGTCTCTGGTTTTATAATTCCAGCAATTTTAATGCAGTGTTGCTTATATGCCAGTCTACAAATATATACATTAAAAGTTTACATTTCAATACTGGGATTTTGAAATAGATAAAAAAACAATATTTATTTTTATGTTTCATGCTCTTGCATAAACATTCTATTTTAATTTTTTTTAAAAAAACCAGAAATTTTATTAATGTAAGTGAGAAATTTTAATACTGTTATATGAAACCGATTGAATATCTTTTATAAATAATTTAATACACATGAAAATAGTTTTGGCAATGATTATATTTGTTGAAACAGTGTCAGTTAATATTAATTGGATTGAAATTAAAAACAAAAATAAAGTTTTGGCATACTATAGAAGAAACAATATTTATCTCACAATATATACCTTAAAACATCAATATATACATACATTCTACTTTTCGTTAATTTCGAATTAATATTCAAGATATTTTTTTTCTTATTAAAAAATTAGAGCATCTTGCTTTTTTATCTTTTTATTTAATCTTTAATCTTTTATATATTTTTTACAATATATTAATTTTACAAAATATTCATTTCCTTATAAAATTTTGTCTTGTATTAATAGCTAAATAAGCCAAATCTTCGGATCATCACACCGATTATATATATTTTATTTTTAAATCATTTCATTTCCTTTAATAATAAGCCTTTTATGATTATTTTTTTCCTTTACAAATTATTCAAATTATCCTTTAATATTTAATAATAATAATTAAATAATTAGTAATAATTATGTTAAAAAACTTCAATTCAATGATTATCTGCTAATATTTACCTAAGTAATTCAAAATAATTTTAACATAAGCGCTCCTTTCAGCAGTCGGAATTATGTATCTTTATTTCAGTTAATTATTTAAATTTTATACTATTATTGAAAGCCCTGATTGTTGCTTCAATATTTAATATTCTGCTTCAATACTTAACCCTCCTGTCGGCGGCTTTCAGATTGCTATCCTTACCGAAAGTGGCACTCCGGAATAACAGGTTCAACTTAAAAATGTCATGGTTTGGTCAAAGGGATTGCTTTCTCCTTTTTGCGGTCAGTTCAGCGCTGCAGGTGGGAAGTGATTAGCAAATTCATGGTGTGAGTAACAGGTGTTGCTTATAGTAGTCTTCGATTTCTAAGAACATTTTTTTTCAGTGCTTAGGAAGAGATTGACAATAGCATCGACTAAAAATGTGAAAATGGGATTGTTTTTTAGAGTTTTTTCGATTATTTCATTAAACACTACATAAAATTTATGTTAGGAATAAATTATTATCATGTTTATTTTGATACTAGTCTAATTTTTATATATTGAAAGTGCTCGTCTAATATTTTTTTCATTGCAATGTTTCGCAAATTATTTTATTCCGTAGTACTGTGAAATTATTTCTCAAAATTACGTTCAAGCGATTTAATTTTTTTAAAACCCTCTCAGCGCATTGTCAATTTATTTTAATATTTTAAAATGAGTGTTTAAAACATTAATTGCGATATGTAATACTACGTTATAACTTTGTTTCTTCAGTATTCAAAAAAAATAATAATAATTTTGTAATTAGGGAATTTTCTGCGATGTTTCACTTTCAAATATATCGATTTTCAGTATTTATCTGCATGATTAAAATTTTGTAATTAAATATGTTTTAAAATATTTAATTGGCAACGCTAATTGGCCAGTTATTCAGCAATGCTGAAATAACTGGATTATGCTGTTGATGCGCCTTATGACTGTAACAAATAAAAATAATTTTCAAAATATTTCTTTGTAAAATTCATGATATAAACAAATTTGGTTTAGACAAATGACTCAAATAATACAGATTATTTAGACACATAATTAACAATTTGCAAGTGAAATTTTTTTGAATATCTTCAAAAAATGTAGAAAGTTCCTACAGAATATTAAGTACCGTTTTAAAATGAATTACAATTTTTGAAAAATCTCAGTTTTTGGGTTAGAATCAAAACTCTTACTAGCCTTAATTCTCACATTTAACTCGCACATTCATTCACTTTCACGCGAATTAAAATTCGTGAATTAAATTACTCAGCATTGAAAGTAAAAATGTTAATATAAACCAGTTTCACATTAATAGAATCGTGCGATGTATATATAAGATTGTACAGTGAAATAAGATTAATATTTCGATACAAAAAATAGAACCTACAAAAACTGCGCTTATATTAACTTCGAAAATATTATTAAAAACCAGAGGAAAAATATAAAAACAAAGAAACTTATATCTCTACAATGCTTAAATTTTTGTTCGAATTCGTCAAGGAGTGTGAAATTCTATAAGATTTAAAGAATGAAACAAATATTCAATTTTCATATATAGATTATTCCGTTATAAAAATAAGGATTTAATGTAACGAATGCTAATCTTTCCGAAAAATAGCACTTTAATATATTGTTTCTATATATCTCCCCAATTTTAAATACACTTATTAATGAATACTAAAAAAATATTTCATTAAAAGTTAAAAAGTTTCGTTTGTTAAGTAAATTCTGTAAATAAGTTTAGTGTCTTATTTTCAAAAATAAGTTGCATAAGTAATGTCAATTCTAAAATCCTTAAATGAAAGCACGATATAAAAAAGAAACTTGTCAAATTTTAATTTTATATTTTTTATTTGTTTCTTAGCTGAATTATTTTCTTAACTATTTTTTCGATTAACTATTTTCTTATACTAGAAAGCTTTAAAATCTTATGGATCAAATTATTAATAATAATACGTATAGGTATGTATTCATTCCAGGTATATATTTTCATACGTTCAATTTTATTCTCGTTATTTAAAACTCATTTTGAATATGTAGTTATTATCAAAATCTCAAAAGTAACTGCTCAGAACGTAAGCGAGATTTTAAAATTCTTAAAAGGGCGCGAGCAGGAAGACTTCAATCATATCTTCCACTGATAACGATTCACTTTTCCTTATCTCACATTCCTTCTCGTTATCTCACAGCTTGAGATTGGGGGAAGGGAAAAACAGGAACCCGTAAAAATACGGGCAGTGACAGTTTTAAAGGAGTTTTTGTTTCCGTCTATAGACGGGTCCGCCATTTTGAAGGGAGAAAAGATTCCGTCTTTTTCCGGGTTTGCCACTTGGATGGTTAATTCTTCTATTCTTATAAAGAAAATAAATAATCTTATGAAAATTCGAAAAAAAATTTACTATCTAAAATTATTAATTATAAAAATGTTAAACATATCAAGAGTGTCTGTTTAAATTTATTATCATGAGAGCTAAAGTTGCAATCATGGTTTCTTTTCCATCTTGTTAGGAATTTGACGACGAATTATTTTTTAAATTGATGATTGTATTCACTATGAATATTGAATGACAAAGTTTCATTTTCTCCCTTTAATCATATTTGGAATATTTCTCATTTATCCATTTCATAGGAACTTATTCATTGAAATAGGAACAAGTTATTGGCAGTCAAAACCATTCAGAGTAACAAAAAATGGAACAGAATCTTCTCGAAATAAATTAATATTATATACTCATTGGTATCGAATATGTAATGGCAAAGTTTCGTCTACTTTCTGTAAATTTTTTAGGAATATTTCTCATTTAATCTATTTAATTTGACTATGACATTTAATAAGCTATTAGCAATCAAATCCTTTGGTGTAAAGAAAGAGTGGGGCAGAATCTTCTCGAAATAAAAAATTATTATGTAGTCATTTGTAACCTAATTTTATAAAGACAGGACCTTAAGGAAATAAACTTAAGAGAAAAACGTGTTTCAGAAAGAAAGGGGCTTTGGTTGAATATTGCCCTTCTGTTAGCATATATTATTGGTTATCTCTTTAATTGCATATGAAAAATTCAGTGTTATAATAATTACTTGTAATGAATTTAATTTATGATTATCTTTTTGTTTGTTTACGAACTTTTATTTAGCTTAAATTGTTTCATTCTTGCAAAAATATATTCTTGTAATCGATGTTTCGACCATTTTCAGATGTGCAAGAGTGTTTAAATTCTGTATATTTGTACGTTCTCCATGACAGTTCTAATATTTCCAGATAAAAAATTTTCCTTCAATTCATTCCATTTGTTTAATTTTGATTTCAAACGAGGAAGACATTTGATAAGAGTTAAATCTAAAATGTGGAAAATAGTTCAAATTACCAATATTTTTTTTAATGCAGGCTGGACAAAAAAATCCGTAAATTTTTTTAGAATTCATAAAACCTGAAAAATGACCGAAATGTAAAAAAAAAAAAAGTTTGTAGGTTTAGCATTGATTGATCACGTGATTTTTTTTAAAGATAAGAAGAAAAGGAAAAGAAAAAAAAAACAGCTAGCAGATGGTGCTGGTACGAACGGCTTAGTTGGAAACATGCAAATGAGACAGGTGATTATGAATTCTTACACTCTTTATTCAGAACTAGTTCTTCGTTCCATGCCATGTAAGTGAACCATGTTGCTGAAGATGTTTTACATAAACCAGGAATCAGCGACTGTTGCACTGCATAAATTCCGACTTCAGAAAAATGTGAAGACTGCAATAGGGATTTTAATAGTAGTAGGCCTCATAAAGCTTGTTCAGTAATTTGAGGAAACTAGATCACTGGAGGATCGTGTAAGTCTAAGATCAAGGATGGCCAAGTCTAAAGCAGACGAGCTCGGCGCGCGTTGCAGTCGAAATGGAAACATTAGCGTCAGAATCCGCAACAGAGACAAGCAGTAAACGGGAAGCTAGCCGAAGCCAAGTTTTCATTGGCTCTTTGGTCTCCAGATCTAACACTAACAGACTTTTGGCTATGGGTAAATTTAAATCCCCATGTGTATCGATCCCGTCCACACAATCTGTTACAATTAAAAAATGTAATGCGTCGAGAGCTGTGTTGTATGCAGCCGGACATTTTGCATTCTGCCGTTGGTGGGTTTGTGACACGCCTCCAATGTGTTTTCATCTGCGGTGATGAACATATGGAACCTATATTCGATTAATAAATTATTTGGTAATATTATTTTTGTTATTTGCGTGCATTTCTTTCACTTTTGTACGAAATGCCACTTATCGAGGTTTTGTTAATTTTATTTTTTCTTATCTTAAAAAAAAAATCCTGTGACTTATCGATGCTGAACCTGAAGACCATTTTTTATTTTGCTTCATTTTCCGGGTATATAAATTTTTAAAGTTTTTACGGACTTTTTGCCCACTTTGTAAATACTAAACTTTTAATGGGCATGAAAAAAATTATTCATTATTTTAATCAAATAATTTAATTTCTGTTAATTTAATAGATGATATGTGTATTATTAAAAATGTTTTATACTGTGTTAAATAATCAAATTAAGAGAACAGTTTTAGAAATCTAAATCATCCCTATTATAATCATTGTCGAATATCATTTATAAATAATGAAATTTTCTTCTTCACTGACTTCAAAATTATTATTTTCTTTCTCTCAAAACACAAACAAAGATTTTAAAATTCTCCTGAAAAGTAATTTAAGGAAGAAAAACTATAAATAACATAATTGACAACTTTCCCATTATTTGACCATAAAAAAGTGTCATCTATGTCTTCAATTTGAAATTGAGCTCCTTTCTCCTTTTCTTGAAAGGCAGATTTTTGAAACTGTCCATAGGCGCACCTTCTTTCACTCGGCTCAACGAGCAACTTGATGAACGAGGATGTCGATGGGAGCTCCAGAGGAAGAGCTAATTTCCTCCTTTTGTGACTTTCTCTCCCCTCCTGGTCGCGATTTATAGCACTCTCAACTCTGGTGTCATTGTGTCCGATTGGTGGTGGAAATGATCTGCCGGTTATAGATAACTACCATTATTGTTGTCATCCAAAACACTGAAAAATGGAGAGAGAGAGGTGAATTAACTTTCTAATGTCACCTTCTTCTTATACGGGTTTTATAAAAAGGTTGGATGGTATTGCTTTGATGGTTCTGAAAATACGATGTGGTTAAGAAGTTGTTAGAGTTTCTAAAGAATTCATCTAAAAACTCTGCACTTAAATATATATATATATTAACCCTCTGAATTTCTTCGCTCTTTGAATGTAAGTCTTTTGAAATCCAAAATGACCGAAAGAAAATGTCTTGCAATCAAGTTTTTATTTACGTCGTGGAAGTTCTTGTGTCTGCACGTTCCTAGCAACCCAACTTTTTTTGACTAATAAGGTGTCGTGTACAAATTGAAATAAAACTTTATAATTTCTAGAAGTTTCAATTTTTACCGCTGTATATAAGTACAATTTGTTAATTAACAAAAGACATTTGAAGACTTTGATGCGGAAACATAGCTTTAAAGCGGTCTCATTTTAAGAATAATTAATCTATATAACTCACTTCCTCCCACGTTGCATCCCTTTGCGAGGCAGAATCGACGAAAAGTAGTAGTCTCAGGATACTGAAACGTACAGTAATTTACGAGAATTCTGCGATAGGCAATAAGGACAAATGTAACTTTAAAGCAAAAATTGGATACAAAACTATAGTTGTAGTCACATGATCACAAATCGCTTTTCATTGATTTAAATCATTGCGTTTTTGAGTTATTGTGTTTACATGCATGTGAAAGTACATTCTGAAAGACGGTAAACTTTTTTTGCATATTTGGCTCAAAATTTAATAAACCCGTGTACAAAATTTTGCTTATCTTGTTCTTAAGGTTTTGCAGGTATTGAATCCATTTGTGCTAGAGCAGCCAGATATATAGATTATTTCTAAAATTGATAACGTTCCTAATTTAATAGAAATCTACAAATTTGATCTATTATTCATGTACCAAATTTCATCCATCTATCCCAAAGCGTTTTTCAAATATTGTATGAAGTCAATAATATTCACTTCAGGCAAGAAAAATTAATACTATTCATAATGTAATTTATTATTTTATATTTGTCGTAATGAAAGCAATTGCAAGCCATCAGTGTATTAATTCATAGGTTGTGTTGTATTCTCTGTGATGAATATGTGAAAAAAGGTCATGCTATGTGATGGATATGTGAAAAAATGGTCATGCATTGTGAGGAATATGTGAAAAATGTTCTTGCTATGTGAGGAATATGTGAGAACTGTCCATGCTACTCCTCTCAATTCCAGCCATGCGGTTTGAAGCGGTTTGAGAATTTACCCTATAACTTCCAAGTGGGTCAGTTTGGGGCGGTTGAATTGCATTGACATCTATACTATGTAAAAACCTGTACTAATTGCATTGATATATGCACAATGTATGTTCTACATTACTATGTAAAATTCATTATTAATTATTATTATTATTATTTATTAATTTTATTATTTAATTTTGGCGGAAATTTAAAGCCTATTGGAAATTAGATAAAACAAAGATGTTTTTAAAATTGCTAGTAAAGTCAGTTTTTATTTAAATGATTTGGAAGCCTAACATAAAACTCACAAAAAAAACCCTTTTTCTAAATTATAGTATAAATTCAATTTTTTTTTAAATTACCCCATAGAGACGAGGAGCAAAACGCTGCACACTAAAAAATATAAATAAATTAGAATAAAACTCTTGAGCTGATAGAAAATGAATCTCGTTGTTGAAAACCGCAAAGTAATTATTCAAAATAGAGCGTCGACAGATTTATTACTTCGGCGTGCAGGGTCCCTCGGCTTGGAAGAGTCCATGTCTTCCAGAGACACGCTGAGAAAGTCTGGATGTTAAAGGGAGTGCCGCTTGAAAAGTGCTTGAATGTTAAAGAGTTAGACACAAGAGATTGTGAACTTAGAGCATAACAAGAGTTGTTTGAATCGTTATATCATGCAGAAATTATGCGTAATTATTCAAGATAGTATATTAAATGTCTTGTTCACCAACTCGTATTACTGGAAAACTATTTCTGCTATACTTCAATGATTCAGATTGTACGGCAGGCGAATTCTTTAGAATAGAAAAATTAAATTGTTATAAAGTTGTTTCATTTACACTACTGATCAAAAGTATTGAGAGTTTGAGAGATTTCCCATTTTTTCAAGAATAAACCCCCCAAAGGTAATATTTTTTTAAATGATATTTTCTAATATAAATTTGCTGTAGAAGTTTCAAGTTATTACGTCATCCATTGTTAAGCAATCGTCTGTAACGATTGGGTCATCCTGATAGTTTATTATTAAATCACTCCAACTGCGGAGGATTACATTTCATTTGTTGCGCTGTCGTAATACGTTCGCTGTGCATAGTTTTTCAATTTAAACTGTTTGTTTCTTTTTAACATGTGGGAATTAACTCATGAGAAGCACCAGGCTGTTATTTTAAAGCATCAAGAAAACATTTCAAATGTTAAGATTGCTCATCGGTGCAATCGCACCAGTGAGTCGACTGTTTCTCACCTAAAAGAGTCAAAACCGAAAGAACCGTAGATAAAAAGCCTAGAAGTGATTATCCGTGATTATCTTCTAAATGTACTGATGCTATATTGACACGATTATGCCGTAGAAATAGATTTGTGAGTTCTGCCACACTTGAAGTGAATGGAATAAGTCTTCGTCTATCATTGTCAGTTCCAGAATTCTTCGCAGGAGCCCCTGTGAAGCTGGTTACAATTCACAAATACTTAGAAAAAACAAGTACTGACGAAAGCAGTTCGAAAAAAACATATTGGAGTGGGCCAAAGTGCATAAAAATTGGAGAATTTTGGAATGGGGGCAAGTTATATTCAGCGAAAAAGGCCTATTTTTCTTTAATATATGACAAGTCTGGCCATGTTGGTCATAAAGCAAAGTAGACCATGAAGCCAAAATGCCTGGTTCGTACATCAAAACATCCAGAAAGCACATTGGTGTGGGAATGCATGTCATATCAATCAGCTGGACGACTTCATTTTGTACAAGGTACCATTAATGGTGACAAGTATGTTTGTGTGCTGAAGGAACAATTGATTCATAGAGTTCGTGACATCCTCCCAAAGCAGAAATGGATATTTCAGCAAGATCTAGAACCCTGCGATACATCGAAAGAAGTACAAAAACTTTACAATTAATTTTAAAATTCAGTTCATTTCAGTTCTGACCTCTGTCTAGAAACATTCGTTATTTTAGGTTAAGGTTGCATTTGCAACGCATGGTATTAATATTCTAGCATGGCCGGGAAATTAGTCAGATTTAAACCATATTGAGAATTTATGGAGTATAATGGGTTGGTTGGTTGGTTGTGGTTTGTTTCTGGCGCAAGGGCCATGCTTGGCCATGCTGCGCCAATCTAATGGTGGAGTATAATGGGAAAGAAACTAACTGAAATTCATCCTGGAACAAAACTAGAACTTCAGGAAACAATAATTAAAGTTTGGCACTATGAAATACCGAAAGAAGTATTGCAAAACTTTGTGAATCCCATGCCTACTACAGTAACTTCTCTTATCAATGCCTGAGGTGACCCAACCAAACACTAGATGCTTTTCAGTTTACTTGAACTCTTTTATTATTTTTTCTGATCAAAGGAACTTGAAATTTTTTCTTTATTTTATTCAGGGGAACCAAAATGAATTACGATACTGATAACCTGCACATTTTATTTGTATTTTGTTCTTCTAGAATTGAAATATTTGTTTGTTCAATAACTTAATTATGCCTTGACCTTAGACTTATTTAACAAATTGACATAAAATATATCATTTTAAGTGAAAAAATATATTGCTTTTAAGGTGCTTATTCTTGAAAAACCATGATATTTTTCAAATTTACAATACTTTTGACCAGTAGTGTAATATATATCTTTACAACGATTAAAGATAATAATTCATTCGTAATTTATTTACTCTTAACGAAATTGAAATGATAAATAGCGGAAAATGATGTGAATATAGGCAAATTCGCAAGAGGCTTGCTCTGAAAATTTGTACTGATATATTTGTCTGATTAAAATCATTCGGATAGAGAGTTTGATTCTCTAGAAATTTCAAAATCAAAGTAGTGATTACATTATCATTAGATGATTAGAATTAATCCAATGCATTTCACAATCTCGAATGCTGTAGATCCTAATAAATTATTAAAAATTATAAAGAAATAGAAATTATATTAATTCTACTAAATTGTCTGAATGGTATTTAGCTTTGGTTTATGAATAATTGTATGAACATTTTATAATTCAGTGCTTCTGGATCTACGAAACGAAAAGAACTTAGTTCTTTTATGTCTTATAAAAGGTGCTTTTCATGAATATCCCTTTTTATAACTATTATAGGAAATTTACTTTCTTCTGAACTAATAGCAAGAATAGTTAAAGATCTAATCGAAAACATTAAAAAATTTTCAAAATGAATTTATATAACAAATTTTCTCAATTCTCTATATAAACTAATGATTTTTTTTCCAGTTTTTTTCACTCAGTTTCCATTTAATGTGCCTACATAAAAAGAAAATATATTTTATAATTAGTATCAGTACTTTTATGATTGCTACTTTTTGTATTCAAAAAATATAATTCTTCTAAAAATTTTAAGAAGTTCTGATTAGTTCATTACATATTTGATATAGAAATGTTCGTTTATTTATTCTAATATCATGCTTAAAATTAATTAGAAATATGAAGAATATCGTTTCTTAGTTTCCATCTATTTATGTGTTTAAATGTAAGAATGTCTGCTTTTTGTTCATATGAAAAAATTAAACAATAATTTCCTGAGTTGTGAAAGCTGAATTCGTAAATTCATTCATAATTCAACTTTCATTAAATGAGTTTGAGTAAATTATGTCCTCCGGATTTAAAAAAAAAATATCCGGAGATTTGAAATTTTCAGGATTCTTGAACTAAATAAAAAATCAATTTACTTTAATTAAATTGACGAAATAGCCAATGGTATTCTTTCATTTTCTTATGAAAAGACGCAGTTAGTGTATCTGTCATTTAAATGCTTTTCACATTGAATGCAGAAAATCTTTACAGTGCTAAGCATTGAAATTGAAAGTTTAAGCATAAATACGACGATTTTTTTCACTTTTTTCCTTAAACTTTTCATAGTTATATCGAAATATTTTTTGTCAACAACCGTACGCTGCAAACAAGCAGAATTCCGATACAGTAGCTAAAATTGCTATATTATCAGTTTAACAGTACAATGAAAGTTCCAAAGCATATCATTCTATTGCTGAAACTGTCCTGAAATGATTCTATTTCATTGGGGAAATTATTATATTTAAACTGTGTTTTTATAAGTGCAAATATTCTATTCTCTATAGTAAAAATCTATTTTATAAAGAACTTAGCTTAATTCCATACATTTCTTGCTTTTTTGTCTGAGATGTGTAACGCTTCAACAAAAAAATGGAATTGGATCGTGGTCTCGAGACGAAAAGTTTAATGTCTTATCTGCTTAGGTGCTCCTCAGTTTATTCGAAACCTATGGTTTTATTTATTTATTTTTTCGTTTTTTTATATATAATAGGATAGATCTTACTGAATACCAGCTTTTTTCACCGTGTTTCTTGATTATATATATATAGTAAGAAAAGTGGAATCAGTATTTGTATTTGAAGAAAGTCAAAGCAAATAAAACTATTATATCAATATAAAGTAAAACTGAAGTAAGAGTAAACAAAAATTGCAAAATATTAAAAAGGAAAAATCAATAAGTTGCAATACTGATATTTTTTCCTGTTTTAATAAATATTGG
Organism: Argiope aurantia; assembly: GCA_026543865.1. Classification (NCBI taxonomy): domain Eukaryota; kingdom Metazoa; phylum Arthropoda; class Arachnida; order Araneae; family Araneidae; genus Argiope; species Argiope aurantia. Next base: position 217,598 of record JAPMOR010005653.1, read on the forward strand.
AAACATTTAATATATCGCTGATATATATTTTCAATAACCAGGAATCATTACTATACATACCAGGAATGTTACTATACATATATATATATTGTTTAACTTCGGATTCAGTTGCTGTATATGATATTTTTTTAAATGTATTTTGAAAAAAAAAGCGAATTGATCCTTTGTGCATAACGTTTAACATATTCAATCGCATTTTCTTCAAACATGCACATGATTTACTACAGTTAATATTGATTCAGTTAATAGTTAAAATTTCTATTTTTTTTAATTGCAATTAAGTTTAATCTTTTAAAATTAATTTTAAAATTGATGGGAACTGAAATCCTCATGTTTTAATAAATTAAATCTAAACAATATAAATCGCCAGATGGTTTCAAGTGAACTTATTCAATGACAGAAATTAAGAATTATCACTGCCAGAATTCAAAAATTATCCAATTATTCGTTGGATAATTTTGCAGATTTTTTTATAAATTTATTTATTTTTGCTGTGCTTCTTCAAAATGTCGGGTCTAATCGCAGTAACATTTTTGTTCTCCTTTTATTGGAACGAATTATATATTTCCAGAAACATGAATCGACAATTAATTTCTTTTACTTTCCCTCTAACAAACGGAATACAATGGAAAATGTAGATTTGGATTAGAGGAGCTATTTTTGGCAAAAATATGATTGTAAAATCATAAATTGCTCAATGGAAAAAATTTCAAATAAAATAAGAAGCTTTTAATTTGCTTATAATATTAATTTAAAATATATAATGTTCTTGCTATAATATTTTTTTTTAAAAATTCTTACCGAATACGTTTTTTTACTAACAAGTAAAAGCTATATGCATAGTTTGAAATTTAAGTGGAAATTCAATATTTAGTATAATTTAATTCAAATATAACTAAGTTTTATGTATATTCAGTGTTGATAGTTTAATTATTATTATTTCTAAATATAATTATTTTTATAGCTTAAAATTTTTAATAACTTCCAACATTCCATGCATCGTTTCTTTAAACATTACAGTACGAATGAATAACTGATGTAGTAAATTTAATTCTTTACAGAAAATTTTCTGTACATAATAATCTAAATATTCGGTCATATTTCTATTTTAATCAGTATTTCTCAAATTTTCCAAGTTCAAGATTGAAAAATGGAAATTCTATTGATAAGTAAACCAAAATTGAAACATATATATTTAAATATGATGAGTAGTAAAGTACATTAATGCATCCAGAAACTTTTTTATTTATTTGGCAATAATATAATTTATTTAATGAAATCATTGAAAACATCACAAAACGAAAATTGAAATTTCCCATTGCAACTTGATAACCAAGTTCGAGTTTTCCAGGAAAAACTGCCATAAAAGTCAGAATCTTTTAAATGGTTACTTCCTACTACCCAAAATCCATCCTACCAATTTCATTTTTGTTGATCAATAGAAGAAGCAATGCCGCAACCAATCGATGCCGTCTCCCCTCAAAGGTCCGATGAGGAGTCCCGTTGTCTGGGCCTCTTACACCCCTTCGTTGTCTTGATGGCCGCTTTTCATAACCTCTGAACTTTTTGAATTAAACTTGTCGTCTGCAGTTGTCTCTGAGGAACAAAGGAAGGGGAGCAAGAACCTCCACGTTCCAGAGGAATCAATGAACGAAGCAGGGGGATGAGCGTCAAAAACGTGGTTTAAAGGTAAGAGACTGGAAGACATGAAAATGGATACAAAAGGAAGTCACTGGTGTCAAAATATGCTGATAGAGTTACTGGTGTCATAATATACTGCTGATTGCTGTTAGAGCTAATTTTCAATATAAAAAGAATGCAAATTCGTTACTTTATGTAGTAAGAGAAGTTCTGAAAAGATATACATAGTCTGTTGTACTTAGCTGCTATCGTCATTTCCATTGGGTTTAATATAGAAAGAAATTTTCTTCATTGTTGCTGATGCTTGACTTCAATAGAGAGAAATAAGCATGGATTGATTGTGGCATAATTTTAGGGCTAGTTACACTGCTAGCACAAAACATTTACACACAAACATATATATATATATATATATATATATATATATATATATATATATGCCTAATATCATCCTATGAAGCCATAAAATCATCTCTTATCGATAGTATAAAGTTGAAACTTCTTTTAATTACACCTATCTTCAAGATAGTCTGAAGGTTTATTCCTATATTCAAGCAGCATCTTTGTTTGTCTCAACTAATAAAAAGATTATAGTGATGAATAATGAAATTATATGATATAAGAGAGAATTTTTCTGCTGCTTTTTGTTGTAGTATGCAGTGTTGAAATGTTAAGTAAATTGTGTTTTCCAGCCTACATTAGAATAAAAATATGTCATATATTCTTCCTCCAGCCTCCAACGTTGATCAGACGAGAACTGCTACCTGTAAATCTTATATGTTAATTTGTTGAAAACCAAGAACACAAAGCTGCCACGTTGAATAAAGTATCAATGGAATTGGATATTTTGCCGACTTCTAAAATTAAACGTTTAGTTTAAGTTATGTTGTACTATTCAATTATAAAGCAAGTTAAAATAAATTTGAAAATGCTAGAGGCATTTTGACATTATGAATGCTCAAATGAAAAGTTGAATGTTCGAATGTTTTTCATACGTTTAGATGTAATAAATTATTTATTTTTACATACCCAATTTCTCAATGCATTATTATTTATTCAATGTTTAAAAATAATTTTCGTTTGATGATTATAAATATCCTTGAATGATTTGCTATTATATCAAAATATAAATTAATGAAATACAAATTTTATACCTTTTTATATCAAAAATTGCAAAGTGTTAGCATTGAATGATTCCTTGAATGATTTGCTATTATATCAAAATATAAATTAATGAAATACAAATTTTATACCTTTTTATATCAAAAATTGCAAAGTGTTAGCATTCAATTTCTAAAACTGCAGTACAAGAAAGTTGTTTCTTTCTTACTCGTTTCAATTGTAGCAAATTATATAAGTTCTTAAAATATTTTAGCAGAATTTCAATCCTAAATTGAAGGAATACGTTAAATTATTTTAAACCTAAGAATGTATACAGTTTTAAACCTTCTTCTAAATTTCGAAATTCATATTTCGTTCAGGACTTTGCTGATTAGATAGTTCTGCAAACATTGCTTCTGTTTCAGAATATATTTGTAAAATAATTATGTGATTGTTTGGCTGATTGAATGTTTTCATCTTACCTAAATTCTCTAAGATTGGTAAAAAAAATAACAAAGAATACTCGATCCTTCCTCCAAAAATAATGCTTATATAAGAGTAGGGAAGACGTTATTAAAAAAAGTGTTTAGACAAATTATGCTATTGAAAATATAAATTTATTTCCTTTTTTACAGCAAAGTTATAAATAATAGAAAAATATTTTGATTAAAAGTAAAATTCAAAGAAAGAACGAAACAATGACAAAACTATCTATAAAATGTTTTTGTCAATTACTAAAAACTGATTTGAACAGGGAAGTTCATCATAGGTTAATTTTCAGTTATGGTATCAAAGGACGTTTTGTAATTCATACTACTACTAAACAAAAATATCTATAAATATCCGTTCATTTTTTTTATCCCGCATTACGCAAATAAAACATTCTCTTAATTTGATCCTAATTATTAAGAAATTATGTGACAATCACAAAAGGTTATTCCGGCCCATCCAAAGACATTCGGACTAATCTGAATGACCGAAATGCCGTGACAGTATTGGTGGGAATTGTGATTGATTCTTGAGGGCTGTCATTGGCCACGGTATATTACATCCCGTAGGAGGCCCTTCCCGTCATTTATATGGGATAGCCCAACACACACCATTACTGAACCCATCAGGATAACGAAAATCATCTACAGAAATCTAGTCATTCTCATTTTTGAAATGAAACCAGGGGGAGGGGTTATAGGATAAAAATAAATCCTTCCACTTTTTGAAAAAAAATATTTCAATAAATATTGCATTATTTTTCCTTAAAGTAATTTAAAGTGTAAACAGGATCTTCAGGAAGGAATTTTTTCTATTAATATTTTTTAATAAAATATTCGACTAAAAGCAGAATTAAAAAAAAATTTAAAAAACTTCTAGCTTTTGATAGTTACTTGCTTAAGTTATTGATGGCCTTGTTATTTGAAACCAAAGTATGGAGAGATCAGAAATGAAATATAAAAATATATACATTTATATTGAAATATCCAAAATATTATTTTGAAGAAAGGATATTTTTCTTTCTATCATATATATATATATATATATATATATATATATATATATATATATTACATTTCAAATATTTTTAAAACCTAATGAATAGTAATTCGGTTCAGCCGAAGGATGGAATTTATAAAATAAGTTATTTGATTACTTGTTACATGTCAGCCAAAAAGATTTTTAATTGTCTTGACTAAAACTCAAAATCTTTTAAGTTTCAATATCATTCCATTTCTTTATTATTATGTTTTCTACAATACGATGTGTTTCCAAGAAACATTCCGAAGTAACAGTTAAAAGTGTCCTTTTTGTTCTCTTTGAAAATCAAGTATCCTTGGTTATGCTCACTGTACTGTTCACGGCACAATGGGCATAAAAAGAACTCTTGTTCCGTAACAAAAGCTGCAGAAGTTTAATTTGCTCTGCAACTAACAAATTAATTATTGCTTCTGTGCTTAATTACAAGAAGCACGAAGTTAATTTGTGAATTCTTTGTGATAAGTTCTTTCCGTGAAAGTTTAATATAACGACTTCTTGTACTTTGAAATTTCTTAATTACTCTTGTTCGAAGAAACAAATCAGTATTTGTAAGTGAATAACATTTAAAATGAAGGAAACACAGACAAGCAATCTCGGATATTAGCTTCCTTTGTGTTCTGGAATTTTTTCTTTACTTTCTAAGATTTTTTCTTCATTTTACTAAATTTAATCAGCTCTGGGATTTTTATTGCTTCTTATACGTAGACACAATACTACATAATAAATGCAATTAGTTTCCTAAGAATTTTTCATGCCTTGTTATATATAAAAATCTCATTTAATGTGTGCATTTAAATTACATAAGTGAGGTTACTTACACAAAATTAATTCTTATATTTCTTATATTTAAAACCTAAAACAAGAAATGCTGGCATTTCCAAATACAAATCCATTACTTTAGTCTATGTAAAACTAACTAAATCATGTGCCACGAAAAAAAAATGAAACTAAACTAAGAAAAAATTAACTAATACAAAGTTTCAAAGAATTTTGTTAAGCCTGTAAGCTGAATTGGTAATTGAAATATTACAAGCTAGTGAAGCAGAAATTCCTTTCTTGAATTACAAATTTAAAAAAGAAGAGGTTAAAGTGCTACGATAAACAAAGCAAGCAGTTTCTTTGTTCCAAACAATATTTCAAATACTTTAATGCGCTTTATTTGAATCTTTTGAATACGTTTTTCGCTGATTGTAATTTGATAATTTCAGAAAGGAAATATATGTTTAAAAACATGTTTTTATTTACGTTTTAAAATATATTTTTAGCAACCGGCTGTAGGTTAAAACAAAAGAACTCAGAAAGGGTGTAGAATTGATACAAATATCTAAGTTAATGTTAAATTTTGATGATATTTTCTATGCCTTTTTATGTAATTAATGCTTAGGAATTCTCATAGCGTTAACAACAGTTTCGTTTCCTTATTATATTGACTTCAAACTAACATGTCTCCATAATTATCATTAGATCTTTATTTAGTATTTTACAAAATTAAGTTTCAAAATTTTAGAATGCCCAGAAAGACTATTTTTATATTATTATTTCTTTAATATCATTATATTTTATATTATCTTTATTATTTCTCATTTTTTACACATTTTAATGCTTTATTATTAATTATTATGAAGCAAAAAAAATATTTTTCACATTCTTTCCCAGATCTTATCATTATCTTATTTAAATTAATTCAATGAAATTAAATGATTAATTGTTAATTAAACTCTGAATTAATTAACATGTTCCATTTTCATCTGAAACGAGTGAGTACCTAATATTTCTGATCTTCTTCACTTATGGAAAAGAAAGAAAAACTGATATAAAAATTAAATCTTCACCATCATGGAATTTATAGAAGGTGGGTTTTTTTTGTCATTTTAATGTATTATTATAAATTCTACGAACATTTTTTTGCATTCATTGCAAGTTTATGCTTATTTTATTCAAATTAAATTAATTAATTCAAATGATTAAACGGTAATTAAATCGAGAATATCAACATACTGCATTCTTGTTCATTTTCAAGTGAATATCTAATATTTCTGAGCTCTATCACCTCTGGAAATGGGCGAAAAAGTTACAAAAATTATTTTTTCACCACCATAATTTTTACAGAAGAAGCAATTCACAGAGAGTGATCACATTAAATAAACCTTTCTAGAAAAAGTCTGAAAAGATGCCTTCATTACTTACATACATAGTTCATGCACCGTAGTTAAGTGTAGTGTATTCTACTAAAATCTAAAATCTGAAATCAATTTTTTAAATTATAATTTTTTGCAGCTCTTCATGGAACTAATGAATAAAAAAATTGAGTTCGAATTAATTTTAATAGGCATTTTTTTCCTTCACCAATACTTCTCAAATTCAATCTTTTAAAATAAGACGCAATTAAAAAGTTAATTTCTATCCAATGCATTTGAAAATCAAAGGAATGATTGGTCCAATACTTTTTTGATTCCTACTTCCTCTTTTTTTTTTTTGTATTCATCTCTTTCATCAGAGGTTTTTCCCCACGAGCATATTAAGGAGAATTAAGTTATTTTTCCAGTATTTCCAGTTTTACACACACACACACACACATATACAGTAGATACCATGTACCAAGTTTCATATATCTAGCAGAAAGTGTTATTAAATTATCGCATTCATATGCAAACGGAAGAAGAGACAAACAGATGTAATCTCAAAAATGTGTTTTTCGAATTCAGAGAGGCCCGGCATACAGATTTTTGTCAATATCTCGAATTTGAAATTTTAATGATTATAATACTTTTTCTTGGCATAAGGGAAAATAAAAAAAGAAATTGATTGAGGTTATTCGCGTTGAGGCTTAATAACAATTTCTTCTTTTCGATTTGCACAAACTTTCGATTTGCACAAAGCTACAAAAGACTCTTGCATAGATTTATTTAAATCAATTCTTCAAAATAAAGATCAATTCAACTTAAAGATTTATTTTGTCCAATTTCCTTTTTCATATGAATAAACTTAATAATACAACTGTAATACATACAATTTTATCATTTCTTTTTCGGCATACATCATTCAAACTTAAAGAAGTTAATTGTTTTAGAATTTTTCTCGTTTTTATCGTTACTACATAGCAGGGATGCCATTCCTTTCTTTCAAAAATTTCTTGTAGAGAAAGTGTTGAATTTCTTTTTAAGAAATCTATTGTAAAATATTTGGTCTCATCGGTGATTTATAATATTTATGCAAGATTACTAAGCCGTATTATTTCGTACATATTATCATTTTGAAAACTGATAGATAAGCATTTAAAACTACTTTCATGATCTTCAGATTCTGAGTCATAATATTAAGCTACAAATCTTAAGTGTAAATTATCTTTGATTAATAAATTTAAACATCTATTAATTCTTGTGATATAATTCTTTGCATAATTATAATAACTTCTATATAGTATCTGAATATTTTCTATAAAGCAATTTTTCACTACAGTAAAAAGAAACGGAAGAAGTATCAAGCAATCCTAATAATGGACAGGAAATCTTAAATAACAGAGGTCTTGGACTGTTCATTTATGCTCATGCTTAGTATTATAGTCAAGTCTTTAAATATCTGTAATGTCTGGAAATTTTTTCTTGCTTATTTAAACAATAATTACTAAGAGTGATTTAAGTTTAATAAAGTGTGTCTGATATTAAACCATTTTACAGAAAGATTCATTGAAATTCTAAATTATAAATAAGTAATTCGTGATTTGTCAGTTTAGTCAATTCGAAGAAATGGTAATAAGTTTTGTTACAAATCCTATGAATTCTGAAAAGAAAACACAACATTGAACAAAAATTCATATAAAACTGCAAAACTATAAGATTAAATTTTTAAAAAATAACTTAGACTGTACGAAGAATATTACAAATTTATTTATACTTTTCTAGTGACTTTAAAAAATAATCTTAAAACACATTCCGTTAAAATTGAATAAGTTTTAAGCCTTAACTCAAAATATGCCTTTACTTAAAATATGTTATTTTCTATTCTATTTTTTCTTTTATTAACAAAAAGGTTCTGAATTAGGGAGCAACAAAACAAATTATTAATATTTAAAAGCTAAATTTTTCTGAATTTGTAATTTCTTTGATATGAAATTCAACATTCAATTAATCATTCCAGTGAAAAAATTCGCAACTGAAAGAGTATAAAAATACAAATACAAATATATATATATATATATATATATATTCATTTCCAAATGCTACAAAAAAAAATTTCAAAGAGCTAAAGACACATCTCTTTAAAAAAAAATTGTTTTCTCTATTAGCTGGCAAACAAAACCGATGAATTCCTTTTATCCAGTTATTCGAAAGAATAAGATCGTCTTTTAAGGTATTTTTCCATTTCTGATGAAAGCTGTTCAATAACAACAAAATCACAAATGAATTATTTTGGCTCTTTAAAAGGAACTGTAAAACTCTCCAAGCACAAGATTAGGATGTAAGTTTTCTTTGATGTCTCTGTTAAAGAAAGTAATGAAAATATTCAGACCTTTTATCCAAGGAAGATAAAAACACAAAAGCTGAAAAATCGTAGAAGTCTTCTCACGGACATATTTCATTTTATTACTTTTCCCCCAAGAAAAATCTCATTTTATTTTAGGAAAAATATTTATTACTGTAAAGTTTTATTTTCCAAAATCAGTTTCATCTTTAATCATTTCTACAGGTTGCATATTTTTACTGATTTTTTAATTTTATTATTCTATTATTTTAAGCAGAACAAGTATAATGAGAAGTTTAAAGTTTAATTTAAGCGTGAGTTTCGTAAATATACAGCCACAGTAATATGAAAGTAAAAATTGTTTAGAAAATTTAAACATATGTCTACAGAAAGCGCACAACAGCATGGTCCACAATATATCTCAGTGTTTCAGAGGTAATATTGTAAATGTGTTGCATAATGCGTGTTCCCAAATACGTAATCGGACAACTGTGCACAGCACGTTTTAGTTAAATTCATAGGTAGAAGCCGCTGTGATCCATACCAGGTTATCACGGTTGCCATATTGTTGAGAAATAAATACTGATAATTCGATCATTTCCAAATAAATAAATAACTGCTTTACTGGGTTGGTCGTGTAGGACATTATAACCTGTTTGGTAGGGCGTTGATTCGCATCCTTTGGCTTGTGAGTCCGAAGCCTGCTGACCGAAGACTCACATTGTAATATGGTGGCTGGTGCACGTATAAATCTGTAGTAGTCACAAAGTCCTCCACGTCGAGAGAATACTATTGGAGGAATAGATCGTTCTCTGATTCAGGTCTAAATTGCGATCGGTGGGTGAGTGAATATAATGTATGAATGATGCCCACCCCGGGAAAAGGGCAGTGATGTATGAGTAGGTAAGATGAACTCTAGATGCCCTAGTTGATGCTACTGAAACAAGGGACGATTTAAATTAGCTGACTTCGTCAGCGGGTTTGCATGTGAAAAATGCCATAACCAACAAAAAAAAATCGTGTTCATTGACTGAACAAGTTCCGAAGAATAAATATCATGGGAAAAGAATGGGCCAATCATAATCGCTGCCATATATCCTCACCACATAGTGGCCATTTCGAGAATGTAGAGATAATGGTTGCATTTGTAATGGATTTGTTTTCCTTTTCCATACTCTATAATTTTGACAGAATCTTGATTATTGAAATAGACCGTCTGTCTACAAATTGTTCCATTGTATGTTGACCTTATCCATTCGAGCAAGAAATTGCCAAATTTCTTGCTTTGGTAAGTCATGAGGGAACATACGTAATTTTGAATGGACAGCTTGCAGGATGTTTCATAAAATTTTGTGAACTGTCCACTGGACGTTCCCACAGCAATGTTTGATTCTTCTTGCAATCATGTAGCTGCACCCTCCTCTGAAGCCGAAGCAATTACTTTCCTCCCTGAAATACAATCATCTCTTCTAATTTATCAATCATCTTCAGATTGAATGCAGTCAATGATCAGAATCTGGATTAAATATGGATCTAATGATTTAAATCTGGATATTAAATAATTTAATATCCAGATTGCCTTTAATGTCGCCCCACAATAAATATTCTTATGGAAATACCACTTCACAAGTAGAGCTGGATCCTACAGTGCCGGGGATATGTATACCTTTTTAGAAAAGAATGATAGAAACTACATGTTCTCCGCCTTTTAATCACAAGTTTATTGTGCAATGGGTACGTCAAGTATTTTATCCCACATTTTAAAATTAACATACATTTTAAAACAATATTTTTTAAATATTTTATGACAATTACGACTGCTATCTATCGGGTAACCTTTAAAATGTTCAACTAAAATGCCTATTTAACATTTTGCCTCCTTACACAACTTTATATTATAACGCTTTTATACACTTGTAAAAGCGTATAATAAAGTAATAAGAATAATGATATAAAGTTATACATTTTAAACCATCATTTATATAGTTTTAACTCAGAATATAATTCATTTTTTGTTTTCTTTTGTCATTTAAGGAAAGTTGTTATTTAATATATCTGTTTCAGCTTCCGAACATATATAGAAGAATTACGAGTCAAACAAATGTCGATGAAAATTAATAAATCGATTTTAATAATTTGCAGAAAAATATGTCATATTCCGTCATTTACTCGATTGCAAAGCAAGATTATTCTTAACATTTGATAGAATATTAGAGTCACGAGGCTAATTAAATAATCGAAATTGCAATGATTCAGATTACTTAAAATCTTTAAGAATTTAATATATTGTTACGAATCCGTAATACTGCTTCCCAGCATAGTTCGTTCCATCAACAGAAAGAAAGTTTTACATTCATCTGAATGGGACAGAGTCCAGGTGGCACGTCGGGGGTCCCAGAGCTTGTCGATAAACTTGGCGACCATTTGGCGACTTTGGCGCCAAAATAGATAATATCCGAAACTTCGAGAATTTTCCCGATCCGTCCAGTAGGAACCGAGATACGCCTCGAACGTTCCTGATTAGTTGAGAGGCTTCTAGCACTGCCTCCCGAGACCTATAAAAGGAAGCAGCCGCAGCTGCTAGAGGAAGGTAGAAGTCAGTAGTCCGGGTCCGAGACGGAGAAGTCCGAAGTCAGAGTGGAGTAGTCGGAAGCGACCGCGAAGAGTAGTGGGAATCGACGGATCGGTCGGAAGCGACGGAGTCAAGCTCGTGCTGAACTGAGCTGTGCGCTACTCTCTGCAGCAGATTCTGATTGTATGCTGTTGTATGCTACACGTCTCGGCTGAAGATAGTCGTCTCTGTGCTGTATATCGCTGTAGCTTTTGTGCTGTCCTGTGTATCTTCGTGTAAATAAATGTTGTTTCTTTTTCTACTGCCGCCTGCTGATTGAGCGTTCTTTACACCATATCACTTCCACTATCCAAACGAAACCCGGCAGAAATTTCGTAACAATATAAACAAAGTCATGATATAAGCAATGGATATCAAAAGACAACACGATGGAAACTTCTGTACCTTCCTTTTATGATAATTAAAATCCTTTTTTTAAAAACTGAATCTACCGAACTTTAAAAGTGAGAAACCGAACGATCCTAAATTTGTATAACAACTCTTTCTATGATTCTATTCGCTCTATGTTAAGCCAATCAATCGTATTTCACGAATTCCACTCATCGCGCTTAACCGGAGATAATGAATTTTCTAACAGCAATTTCTGACAAAGATGAATGCCTTATTTGCCCTTACGTTGCATCCTGGAAATACTCCTAGCTGATGGAATGATTGGAATGAAAATTCAGGTAGGCGTTCAAAGAGAAGTTCCAACGCTATATTTCAACCATATAATTAAATGTAGGAGTTCTCAGAATATTTACAGAGGCAAAAATATGTTTTTCGAATTTCCCAATATAAAACACAATTTAAAATACATCGTTCAGGTATAGAAAAAAAATGCAAATATATTTATGACTAATTAGAGAAATTACATTAAATATACTGTTTTAAAAAAATATGTAAAATTATGAATTTAATGATAGTACTATCTATTACTATTTCTATAGTTGCCGAATAGCGCAATTTTATGGCAATTTTTTCATTTTCATAATTGTTTTTATATAAGGTAGGGTTTTTGAGCTGAATTAATATATATATATA
>JAPMOR010005653.1:230085-280458 GCA_026543865.1 Argiope aurantia
ATATATATATAATTAGAACTCAAATTTCTTTAAGACTCTGCCAAATGTGAATCAGTTAGAAAATAGAATCAATTCAATAATGAAATTTAAAAAAATAATCCATATAAACCACATAGTAAATAGAAGAAAATGTAAATAGAAGAACAAAATTTAAAACAATACAGATGAAATGAAATAACTAAACTTCATAAATAAAAAAAATATATATATTTAATAATAGTACACTAAAGTATTAATGATCTGAAAAGCCTGCTAATGTTGCAATACTTCCAATTACACGGATTTTGTTTAAGAACAATGAAAGGTTAACCTAGATGTTTCAGCGGTAATCTGACATTAAAAATGTGTACTAATTACCTCGGTATGTTTGTTCCATTAATTTGATATTCTTGTTGCATCTTTCTTCTTATTCCTCACTAAAAGGACCAAGAATTTCTGGAAAATTATCAATTTTGTTCAGTTATATTCAAGTCTGTTTTAAAGCAACGCTAGGGCTATTGAATTTTTGAAAGTCTTTGAAATTTGAACCGTTTGATTTGATTCAGATGACGAGGGTGACACTTGACTCTCTAGGGCACTTCACTCTCCAAGCTTCCACACCACACCAGCTGGAGAGCGCTTGTCGCCAACGAATTTTGAGTTCACAAGACCAGATTACACGACGGTTTTTCTGTTAAATACGGTCTCGAAACTCAAGCCCTCCAGTTCCGAAGCCGAAACCATACCACCAGGTCACCGCGGCCGGAAAATGCGTCGAATTTATCATATATAAAATGCAATTATCTGATCATGTTGGCATTTAATTTTTTCAACGTTATTAGCTTATTTTAGAAATTCTCATCTCTAGAGTAGTTCTTAATTATTAAAATGAAAAATGATGCAGCAGAAGATTCAATATTAATCATAGATGCTTAAATATTTAATGAGGTCACAAATATGAGGACCATAAAAATCCGCTGCTTTTATATTTTCATTCAGTCTAAGAAACTACTTACCAAATGCTTTGGAAGCAATCGCAATCTTAATCAGTCGTTCTAAGGCATTACGATTAATTTAAGAGATTACGAAAGATTCTGCCAAATTTTTGTTGCTATATCTTATGTTTTACATATTAAGCAACTAACAGGAAAGGGTAAGGATTGGCATTGTGTAATAGCATACTTTCTAAACCTTCTGGTTTAAAGAGCATCCATTCTTCGAACTCTGTGAAAAAGATGACAACGAATTTTATCGCTACCTACAAATTCTTAAATTTACTAAAGTAAGAACAGTTTTTGCATCCTTGGTGCTAAAAGCTGTTAGTTTAACATAAGGTGCTTGATAATTTAGATTTTTAAAATTATAAGTCAAAAGATCGACCTCCTCCGAAGATTAATTGATTTCTCGCATTAACTGATTTTCATTTTCAAATCACCCTTGTCGTGTTGACAGGCTTAATCTCGATTCTATTCCTCTATTAACTTTAGAATTATTTGTATCTATCTGATGTTGGAATGTAAGTAAATAATGTTAAAAAAATAAAAAATATATCCTCATCATGTGGTACAGATGTTATGTATCTATCTGATGAAGGAATACAAGTAAATGATAAGAAAATAGTATAAGTAAAAATATCATCATTATATGGCTTAAATTGGCATCTTATTCTAAAGATTTCTGCTTACTATCATTATAACGATTATGGAGTTTCATAGTTTCAAGACAAAAAAAATGAATCGATGTGTTTAATAGGATATTTCCATACCATCATCGCATTGAAACTTTAATTTCGCTTCTTTTCTCACTTAAAAATATACAGGGTGTTGCCAAATTCGAATGACAAATTCAGAAGGATAAGAGGCATCGAGAGGATAAAGAATCAAAATACAACATGGGGGGGGGCAAATGACGTTTAGAAGGTGAAAATCGCAAAAATATGGGGAGTCGGAGAACTGTTGGAAACTGTAAAAAAATTAATAAAAAAAATAATAAATGGTGTTTCAAATATGATTTTTTTTATGTAAAAGCATATTCTTAAAAGGCTATTTAATATGCCGATAATAATAAGTATAATATGGCGATAAGCCTAAGTAATATGCTGATTTGATGAACCAGGGGGTCGTAAATTATTGAAAACAAAAAAGTAGTTTATAACCCTTATCTTCAAAAATATTTAAACTTTAAGAAAAATAAAAGCTTAAAAATATGAAGAATTTTATATTCTTTAATTTGATATAATTCTGTAGTGTGAAAACTGAGAAGGTTTTAAAATATTCAAGAAAAACTAAAATGTTGATCGGTATCATAACTTTTTACACCTTTTATTATGCAACTTTGTAATTTACAGTATATATCTATAATCTATATTTAAGGAATAAAAGAACTGTCAAGGTTTTGAGACATCCTGTATATATATATATTTAAATTGTAGAATTATTAGAGATTGCAGACTTCTTTAAATTGTGAGAATATATATTATTTTAAAAACTCGACACATCTTCACAAGGTAAAATCAGCTTTGATATCAGCATCAAAAGGAACAAGATTAAAACTATTAAAATTTCCTAGGCAACTGAAGTGTTCTTTTACTCTTCATAAGAGTAGTTTCAATTTTTTTTTTTTTAAAGATACAATAGAAATGTGCAAGTATATACTTTTGCTTAGCTATCGTAGCAAATATTGGACTTTACTGTAAGAAAATTTCGAACCTTTGAAAAGAAATAAAAATTTGAATATTACAATTAATTTGTAGATTTATTTTTCATTTGCAATAATATGTCTCTCACAAGTCAAAACCATTGCAAATGTTTCAAAACAAGATTAGATAACTTCAGTTCAAGTATGAAGAATTTAATTTTGAAATTGAACTTCACATGAAAAGGTAGTCATACACATTGTTTTGCGTTGAAACCAATATTTCCAGTTTATGAATTTTTTTGAGATTTTGACATTAGTTAATCAAATGACTTATGTAGACCAATACCAGTAGGTACTGATAATTTCAGACAGCATAGAATGGGTTTTGTAGAAATATTGAATGATAGATACTTACTGAAATCTCAAATTTTTTGTATAAAAATTTTGCGATAAATGATTGTTTTATTAATGTGAAGGGTATATTATATATTGAAAAACTTTTAATTAATATACGAAAAGTAACAATTGTAAGCTAAATCACGATTGCGTTACTTAACCCATTAAACGCCAAAACTCAAAATCATTATTTGTTTTCGATGCAAACAATAAAAGTTATTATTTTGACCACTTATAATAGTAATTTAATGTAAAAATAAGGAAATTGCACATGCCTTTAAAAATATAGGGTGTTGCGTTGGCGCAACGTCAGCGGAAAATGGGTACGAATGTTGATCGTTATCACCGAGCACTACGCAGCATTTTCTTCACGTTTTAGAAACTAGAAATTTTTGTGAGCTTATTAAAGGGTCTAAAATAGTCAAAACTCTTCTTTAAAAATTTTAATTTATTAAAAACTAACAAATAAATGTTGTTGACAAACTTATTATGTAAGAATAAGATGATATAAATTTCAAGTATGATATACTTCACTACAATTGTGGTGTAAAACAACTTCACAAACATTGCGGCGATAAATAGTTTGGCTATGGCAATACTTGCAACATAGTCTTCTACTGTCTGTAGACTTAACAATAAAATGTCCTTCGGATATTAGTTTTGTAAGGCTGAATTTGCTCGGACTTCCTGTATCTGATCTTTTCTGATTTATCTCACTTTCCAAGGGCGTCTGTAACATATGAAGCATAACCACTCGTCTAAAATCCAACAGTGACTTTTTACTTCCTTCTTCAGAAAATCTTGATTTTCTTCAAGCATTTGTTAGTGCAACATCGATAAAATTTGAAAATATCGGCCGCCACCTTCTTTTGCCACGGACCCTAATTCTGTAATTGGAAACAAAATTGTCACACAAATCTACACCACCTATTTTCTAATTATATTGCTCAATGCAGTGAGGTTGGCCTACTAAAATTTTCTTCTTCTGATTTTTAGAGTATCGAGAAACATTTTTAGTGGAGGTTGACCTTATTGTCAACGTTATTTAACAAACGTTGACCTTATTGTCACAACAGAGTTGTCGTTCCACCGAACAACAAGTATCTTTTTGTTTTATTCATATTGCAAAAAAAAATATTGAAAATATCTGCACTAGTTTTATCTTCTATGATTTGTTTGATACGATCAATTGAAGCTTTTTCTTCATTTTTTGGTTGAGGTCTATCAATTGGTTCCTTTCTTGTCCATCGTAATTCTTCCTTTTTCCGGGTTTTTTTTGTCTGTTTTTTTAGCAGAACTTTTGGGAGGATCTAACTTCTTCTTTACATGAACTTCAACTTCCCCTGCAGTATCTCTAGGTAAAACTTCATTATCGTTATTTAAAATATTTTCATTGCCTTTTTCTTCATCACTAGCATCTGCTGTTTCTGGAGGTACGACAACAATATCGGTCTCATCTGCGTCTTCGTCATCGGAATTTTGTTCAAAAAATTTTTCCAAAGCTTCTTCTAACGAAATATATCTTGTTCTACACATTTTAAACCACAGAGGATAAAAAAGTTGCTACCAATAAGACTCACAGTGCTGAAATGAAATCTTTCAAGAAGGATAACAGTCTACCTCCTTTCCGCTGCGAACGCAACACTTTTTTTACTTTCCTCTCCTCCCCCACAGAAACAACTGATTTGTGGAATGTACTGACAAAGAATGACCTTGGCTAATGTATTTCACAACCAACCCCAATTTGTTTTTAATTTTTATTTTTTCTAAGAAAAAATGAGTTTGGAAATTTGAACAAAGAAAATGCTTTAAGTAAAACATCGATTATTAGGTGTAAAATAATTTATTTAAGTCAATTTTTCACTGATTTGTTAGTAGTGCTATCCTTTAGCATAAAACTGTAATTTATTCAAAAATTTGTTTAATCGTTATTGTTTTGTATTTATTTATATTGACCGTTGCGTCAACGCAACACCAGCGGTTAATGGGTTTTAAGTATTCTGATTTTTTTTCTTGTATATGTCTTAAAAAGGCATAGTAAAAGAAATCCTGTTTAATTTATCAATTTAATAATCATTTGTATTTCATTCATAACCCTTCCATAGCAAGAGTTCAAATACTGTTTTCATTCACAGGCATAGGAAAAAGTTTTAAAAATTAATAGGAAGAAAGGTGTTACCAAATTTCATTTTAAGGATAACTTTATGAGAATTTCTAGGAGTCGCTTTGAGTATTGCCTAATATCCGTTTCAAGCACAGGGGATATCTAGCTGTTATTGGCTGCTTCCGTGAAAAGTTCCACCTTTCCTTAGGTATACAAAATCTGTCATTAATCTAAAGCTCATGTGTGTGTCTTTCTCAAAAATATATAGTCTCCCGTTCATATACTGAATGTATGCAGTTATTATAAATCGTAATTGAACATGGGATTTATTAAGAATATACAATTCTTCTAAATAGGAGACAAGCACTAAGAAATCAACTCTAACAGACGGAAAAAAATTAAAACTTTTAAAATTAAACTAAAATATATCCTACAAAAGTGAGTAAATGAAGTTTCCTTAAACACAGATTAGGAATTTAGTTTACATTCAGCAGCATGTGTTAACATGCACCGTATTATATAAAAGGTTTAGTCTACTTATTCGAGCTGAGGTGCTCCTCTAAAATAATATCATTGAGCGTAATGATAAGATATTTTTTTATACAAAAAGTAATCAGAAAACTGTAGCACATAATGTTCTTATATATGCAGAAACTTGAAATTGTATGAATTCAATGTAATATTTAAATTTATTCAGTTTTATAATTATCTTTTTATTACTAAATGCAAAAATTAAAATTAAATTAAATTTATTCATATCAAGTAAAAGAAAAAGAACTTTCAAAAATAAATATCTCTACAACTGAAAAAAGAAACAAAACTTCAATATTTCTATATACAAAAGACAGGGCTGCAAACACACAATATGGAATTTTTATTAACATTATGTTTTCTGAATTATTCAATTCTCAGCAGCCAAACTGAAGATTAAAAAATTTGCATTTCTATATTTCTTATTATTAAGTAAAAAGGTTATATGTAGTTGCTTTCATTCAATCATTTCATAGACAGAAAGAAAAAAAAACTTTTTTGTTTACACTTTTCTAAATTTCCGATATTTATTAAAAATAATTTGAACAGCATATTATTGTATTATGAATTAACTTTCGTATGCGTACGATTTAATGAAGCTCTGTAAACATACACTTGTAACATACACTTGTATGTTACAAGTGTATATTTACATACACTTGTTGCCTTTGTTTGAATAAAATTAATATTTACTTACTCCTATTTGATTGTCAAACAATAGTTATAACTACGTTTTTTTTTTCTAAAATGCAACAAAAAAAGTCAAGAATAATGTTATAATTCCTTGATAATTGAAAAATATGGATTTAAATCTACTATTTTTCATTTTATACACTGCATTAAGACTCCGTTTCTAAAGCAACGTGATAACTATGTCTGAACTTTATAATATAATTTAGTTTAGTTACATTAACGCCCCGCTTCAAATTAACACTTGGGGTATTTTGAGACGGACTCGTACATTTCTACCATGGCCAAATGACGAGGAGGATACCTGAGCTGACACCCGCCTCTCCAAACTTCAACATCACAATAGTGGGAGGAGGTTTGATCCCGTAGGTTTAAGCGTTCACCAGACCAGTTTTTTTTTTTTTTTTTTGGATGGCATCGGGTTTCGATTCTGTAACCCTCTGGTACCGAAGCCCAGATCTTTACACTAAGCCATCGCGGCTCACTTAATAATGCACAGTTGTCTTTTTAAACCACTGTCAGATTTGTTCTGCGATGGGTGGAAATTTTGTGAATTAAAGTAAAAATATCCGAAATATATCAAATATATCGAATAAATGCATTATTAGAGAATTAAATTTTCCGTTCAAGTCATCAAGAGCACTAATTTTTTTTTATGTCTATAATTATATTTTAGTTCAAACGGATTAATTTTATACAAAGTCCCTTAAAGACTATTTTTATTCTTTCAAAACAGTTTTATTAAATTTGATTGGTTTCTTTTTCGTAAAGATAGCATTACGTAGTAGATGTTCACCCATTTTTTTAATTTGCTGGTTTTGAAATTTTGTACACTTTTTAATAATAAAAAATTATCATGTTTTTAAAATTTAATTTGCATTCAAACGATAGAAGTATCTAAATCGTTATTAAAAGGATTGGTGTTACTTATGTGGTAATAAATATTAGGAAATCTTATTTCAAGATCATATAAATGCATTTATACTAATGAATTATGAATTAAATAAGTGAAAATGCTAAAATCAAAAAAAATATACCTCTGTAAAATATTGATAAAAGTGTCCTTTTTTAAAATTATTTTCATTAAATATATTATTATTTTCCACTGCCAAATATTTATACGTTTGTTGTCATGCAATTTAATATGAAATTATGATTTCAGAAATGTATGTAATAAAATAGTTATTTAGAATTCATTATAGAATAGATATTTCAATATAAAAAATAAAATAATTCTTTAAATATTCACAACAGAATAATTATCCAGAATTCTTAAGAATAGATTATATACAATAGAATTTTAAAAATAAGGCATTGAAAAGGAATTTTTCTAAATTATCCTGTAGCAAAATTCTTTTAATATCCTTACCTACCAAAATTACCAAAGATTTCCATTAAACAGATAGATAAAAAAAAAATGTTTGTTATGATCTAAACCAACTCATTATATTGCACTACAAAAACAATAAAATACTTTTTAAAATTTTGTGTTAAACTAGAAAAATGCACAGAAATTTTGTGATCCTGCTTTCCATTTTTACCCAACTGTTATATTATCTACTACAGTCAATAACAGCACTTATCCCTCGTTCCCTTAGCTTCGATAATTAAAACATCGAACTGTGTCAACAAACTTGTTTCTTGCTACGTTGAGAGCGTCACGCAAAGGCAAGTTGATGAGTGAAAGGATTACTTGTCGACAAGGGAGGTCAACACGGAGCATCCTCAATAGATACCGAAAGGCGAAATGATAACAAATAGAAACTTCCGCTTATTCATTCATCCATATTTTAACAGCAATAAACATGATAAATAATTGGTGCTGCGAAAGAATGAAAGTGACTAGCTTCGATGAAGATACAGATAGAAGAAATTGAAAAGAATCGTTGAATATTTATGAACTGAATATCCCTACGATATGACTTCAAGGTAAAATGTGTTATTGCAATTATCGTTTGGTTTAGTTTTTATCACTAATTCAGAATTAAATTACTTGCTTATGATTCTTAAAAATTTAATCATTGAAGATTAATAAAAAAAGAAGCGAATGTATGGTGTTGTTAAAGGGGCTTCGTTTGAAAATAGAATTTTTCACAACTTGAAATAAAACTTGTTTGCTTTTTGGTTTTCTAAAATATTTTTGAAACATATTTTGTTTAAAATTATTCAGTTACATGCATTGAAGAGTATTAATGCAGTGATAATTTCCTTTAGTTGTATCAAAAATATTTGTCTTCATAAATTAAAAAAAAATATTCGTGATAATAAGCAATTTATAAAGTTATAAAAATATGTAAATTAATAGATATTTTCAATAAAGATTCTAGAAAATGGAAAATGCAAAAAATGAGTAAACATATTTCAACTTAATGCATATAAGTGATTAATTCTGTTATTATCTCAAAATAAAAGCAAAATATTTTTTTAAATAATTACTTTGTCACTGCTTATTACAACCAGTAAATTTATGCACCTTTCAAGAGAAAATTAATATGCAATTCACAAACATCATTTGATACCGGTACATGTGTCTAGATTTTCTTTATACAATGTCATTTTTTTCTTATATTATGATGATGAATTCATAGATAATTAAAAAACAATATATTTTAATAATTGGATGGAATGCGATAGTAAAATACATATTGATAAGCGATCACTATCGTCTAATTTCCCCCCCCCCCCAAAAAAAAAACTTAACACCATTTACACATTTATTTTTCAACGTCCAAATGCTAATAATGATTAATCATCATCTGTCCTTATAATTATCATTTATATAATAGTCTGTGTATTTAAAATAGCATTCAAAGAAAATATTTTACTTATTGACCTACTCATCTCCATTCCGACGAGTAAAAAAAAATCCAAAACCTGTATTTATGTACAATTTATTTTATTTGCTATGTGCAATAGCTTTGTTATATTTATTTGTTATATTTATATTTATTATTTATTATGTATTTGTGATAAAAAAAATGCTTCTTGTGTCCAAGACAAAAATAAGGTACCATTATCAAATTGATGCTTTGGATTATATAATTTCAAAAAAAATTTATTCTACTAAGATTTTTTAAAATTTTTAAATTTCGAACATTGCTGAAAAATATCGAGATTATAAAATAATTCACTTCGGTTACCTGGAAGAATTTTGTGATTTTTTTTTCCATCAAATAAGGTTAAAAATGTGTACTTTCAATTTTCTTTGATTAATTTATATACATTACACTTATCTTGTTGCATTTTTATGTTATCGAATTTACATCCACTGAAACATATACAAATAGGAAAACATTACTTCAATAAATTGAACCTAAAGGTTGATATGGATCCACAACTCCACTAGGAATTGAATTTTAAAAGATTGCATAATTGTTTAATTACGATGATGTTAAATAATGCAATTTTTTATTCAGGAATTAATCAATTTATATTCGCTATTTTTTTATTTAATGCCAGTGGTGACTCCTAGTAAAAGATAAAGAAAAGAATTATCACAGAATTGCTTTATAATATCTTTATTTTATTTTATACTAATGAATCATGATATTAATTTAAAACTTAACAATAATAAATAACAGAAAATTAATAGAAATAAAAGAGAATAAAGTTTTAAAATCATTTTATCAGGATAATAAATTTTACGTATGTGTATAATAAATTTCTGTGATATGAAACAAAAAGATTATATGGAAAAGAAAAAAAATGTTAAATTAAGCCATAATGTATACCCCATATTAAAAAAGTAAACATCCATTATGAAATAAAATATATTTTAAATCCAATTAAAGTTCAAGTTTATTTAGAGTATACAGATATCGGCATTCCAGTGTTTTATATCTTTGTTTAGAGAAAAAATGATTTATGAATAAATTAGTTTTATTCATGAATCAAACATTCCTTATGAAACAAAATATATTTTAAATTTAATTAAAGTTCAAGTTTATTAAGAGTATATCTATCGGTATTTTAGTGTTTTACCTCTTTGCTTAGAGAATAAACGATTTATGAATAAATTAGTTTTACATTTAAATGCAATAATAAAAGTGGATTCTCAAATACTTTTGAGTAGGTCAATTTTCTTTTAATTACTAACCTTCATGTTTTTTTCATCATAAAATACGCTTCATTTGATATTCAAAAATGCCTGTTTTATTATTGAACCTTATTTCATATACTGCTTCTCTTGTGTTCACAACTCTGAAGTACGCATGGCACCCTCCACAATCAATTAGAAAAATCGGTTATTTAACGATCCTATATTATCGAGCTTTGTAAAATAAAATTATAACTCCCGATGCCTCTTCCTTTCTGTTATCTTGACACTTTGTCAATATTTAGATCAAAACAATTCACTTTCCCTTAGTTTGTTCTAAACATATACCTGCCAATAAAGGCGATAGGCTTCTTAACACGATTGGATTCTGCCTGCCTTATTTGAAAGTCAAATCCTCTTAAAGGAGTTCTCGCCTTGTAAAAATGCGGTAAGTCAACTTTAAACCTGATTTCTATAAATATGCTGATAGAAGATGAAAGTTCTTAAACTTTTCCTTAAACAGTTGATTGAGATAATTATATATATACATAACACCAAATTTAAAATGTATTTTGTTTTTTTATTTCATTTTTTTTTTTTTCATGTTTAGAATGCCCCGGCTTATTTGGTGTTCTGAGTAATAAGTTCTATCATTGATGATTTGGATAAATATTTAATTAATTTCTTATTCAATTTTGCACTAGATAAATACATATTTTTGGCAATTGAAAGTTATATTTGATCTAAAAATAAGTTGAAATCATGAAGTAAGGCATTTAGGAGAAGTATTTACCAAATGAATATTTTAAATTCACAAATTCAAACAACAATTAAATTATGAAATTTCAAATCGTACAAGAATGCTAAAGGTGGTAACATTTGAACTTTCCCAATAACCATCTAAAATTAATATTTTTTAAAGTACAAGACATATTTTTGTAACATGTCATTTCCTTTTAGATTAAAATCTGTGTAAATATAAGTAATATATGAAATCATCAGCTGAAACATTAAAATATTATCTTATTTTGTGCATATAATTTACTGTATCCTAAAATAGTTCATTTATCTATACTTATAATAAAGCTCAATGTGTGTGTGTGTGTATGTTGGCGCTCTACAGGCCAGACCATTCAACCTACAGCTACCAAATTTGGCACGTGTATACCTTGGAGCCCGGAATGTGCACCTGGGGGTTATTTTTTCGAATCTTTAATTAGAATTTTATTTATTTAAAAATTAAGCGAAATTTTGGCGTTTTTCTGCTGTAACTTCAGAAAATATTACCGCACAAAAAAGATTTTTACATCAAGTTAAAGATCAAAAATTTATCTTTAAAATGATACTAATGTTTTAATCTTAAAATTAAATTTCTATTTTTAATGAATTTTTAAATAAATATTTTAACAATGTTTTTCAATAATTTTTTTCGTCAAAAATAAAAATTAAGATTAAGCACGTTTCGCATTCATGGGAAAAAAATAGCTTTTTTCAAAGTGTTGCCATCACATTGATTAAAGCTCTAACTGAAATTAAATTAAATCTTTTGGAAATGAAATCTGCAAAAATATAATTTTCGGCACGTGTCTGTAGGAAATGAAACAAATATGAAATATTATTTTTTCTAAAAAATAAATTCAAGAAAAATTATTTTATGATCTTTTACACTCTCTATACAGGGTGTTTATTCAGTCCCGGATCCATTTTGATATTTAATGACTCATAAAATAAGGAAAATGTAAACAAACTTGTGGCATTTATTGATGGAATAACTCATATATTTTCCTTTTCAGGTTTGAATATTTTTACTTTTGTAAATATCGTCTGCGCGTGCTTTTAATTTCAGATAATTTCATTTTCCAGTCTAAATATCTGTACTTTTCTAAATATCGTCTGCTTATTAATTGCATTTTTCTCTCTTTTGTTTTTGGCAACTATTGACATGTTATGTTTACTTTTGATGTGTTTGTTCTATAAAATACTTTTGTATGTGATGTTTTATTCGAGCGTATATTAAGGAGAATGCATACACCACAAGAGAAAGCACTGATTTTATGGTGGTCATAGAATTAATTTCCAATCAACTAAATCACTGACTTTTAAGAGTTAATTTCTAATCATTTAAACTGACTGATTTATGAAGATTTGAATATCACTATTCAATAAAAAAAGGATAATTTTAGATTTTCCATCGATCGCTTCAAAGAAAATACGCCAATCAGCGCTCAGATTTCTCAAGATTAATTGGCCTAAGATTATGAAAATGTTGAGTTTTTCTAAATTTTTAACTTTTAAAACTTCATAAATAAGTCTTAGTTGATCGTGGAAAATAGAAACATTCATTCATTTATTTAAAATTTGGTGTGTCCAGAATATTTATCAGAATATGATACCTTACTGCATTAAATTTAGACTTCATAATTTTTCAAATATATTTATAAGCAGGAACAAAATATTATTATTGATTTCATTTCAATCCTTTTGAAAGCAAAACTAAAAACTGAATTTTATGCTGAATCTGAGAAATTTTTGTTGAATTATTCTTTGAGATATTACATAAATTATGAAAAATATTTTGTAGTTCAGATAAGATTTAAATACCGAGCGATTCTGTTTGCAATACTCGTATTCAATAATAATAATAGTAATAAATAAATAACAATAAAGATGATACATAAGATAAAACGCTTGGTTTTATTAAAACATATCTTTATATTAATTGCAATTTCATCATTTACACTTTAAATTAAAGTTGAAGATTTACCGGAAATGGCAACAAATTAGCATAATATATGTACTAAATTGAACGAAACGATCTAAACAGTATAAGTTTGGTATGACTATCAAAATTTGAAGATTAAAAATGTTTTGTTTGAGAATTCCTTAAGAGACCAGTTACTTAAAATATTTAATTGAAAATTGTAGCGAGCGGTAATACTGGCGAACCGGCTGGTCGCCAAAGGCGGCTAGTTTATCATAAAGCTAAATTAAGAATTTCATTTCCAAATGCCAAGTTCTTATGATCATTACTAATCCATAAAAAAGCGTACCTTGACAATTTCATTTTTCAATTTTGAAATTAGTTTTTTTTTTTTTTTTTCATTTTTCCAGCGGAATAGTCAGATGTTTTATTTTCTAGTAGTGATGGCTTGTAAAAATATCTGTTATCAGAAATAAAAACTAATATAACTACCGTATTCAAAGGAGAATATGGAAATATTACTGGTTTTGCAAGCGTTTTCAAATATCATTACATAAATACACAAACGTTGTAGATTTTTAATTTCATCATAAATTATATCAAATAACGGAACAAATTTACATTAGAATAAAAATACTTTAACCCTTTCTAAGGCTGTGG
Organism: Argiope aurantia; assembly: GCA_026543865.1. Taxonomy (NCBI): domain Eukaryota; kingdom Metazoa; phylum Arthropoda; class Arachnida; order Araneae; family Araneidae; genus Argiope; species Argiope aurantia. The sequence goes on from JAPMOR010005653.1 coordinate 243,820, forward strand.
GAAGTATGCTTCCCACCAAATTTATCAATCTTTGTATGAAATTATGTAGGTTGGCATAAGTTCTGACAAATTTTTTATAAAGACAGAAACTTAAATGCTTCAATTCTTTATCTCACACAAAATTATGTGTCTTGATTTGTTACTTAATTATTAATTAACCAAATTAATTAATTAATCAAATTAAATTTATCTAATAAGCTAAATGAAACCCTTTTCTTATTCTAATTTCAAGCCTAAAAATATTCAAACATAATATGATTAGAAAAAATGGCCCTTTAAAGGGCTAAAAAATGCTTACACAAAATGCATATAGAGTATAAACAACACATGGTGAAAAGGCAATTTAAGGCATCAAAAAGTCTTCTTAACTATACACAAGAAAAATGGAACAATGAACATATTTATAACGCCAAAAATAAAATGACTGTATAGAAAAATCCCTTAAAAGGCTAATATAAGTGTCACACATTCTCACCTTTTAGGTATAAATACTCTAACATAAAAAAAAAAATAACGGAAGAACATGAACTGAATAGGTAAGTTATTTTTATCATTATATGCCAGTAAAAATATTTATTTTATTTTCTTTAATTATTATCACAATTATGACATCGTAAACCTTATTTCATAGTTTATTCATGTAAATATGTAGAGTTAATTGAATGTACTACATCAACATCATTTTTTTTACTATATCCACATAGATACTAGTTAATTGTAACTCCAAGAACGGATTTCATTATTCAGTATTACTTTTTCCATAGAAGAGATGAATAGTGCATAACTAGCAAAAACCACTTATTTAGGATCAAATATTTCTTAATTATTTTCCATAATTATCATGACTATATAATCGTGAATTTTACTCACTAATTTTATTCCTGTTAATAAGTAGAGTTAATTTAATGAACTACAAATTCTTTTTACTTTTACTAAATAGATACTGGTTAATTGTGTAAATCCAAGAACTGATTTTATTTATTAAATATTACCACAATTTTAAGTTTTTCCAGGGATGAACAGCGATAGCGTATGAAAGGTCGGAAAATGTAAAACTGCTCGAGGAAAAAAGCAGTAAATGTTTACTACCTTTGTTATAATGTTAATAATGTGCATACACATTATTAACATTATATTTTATTTATTATTTCCTGTACTTGCTTCTAATAAAATATTCAAAATAAATTAATTAATGATGATACATTGTATTTATAATTATGTGCATTCATTGATTGAGAGGGGTGGTTAAAGATAGTGCATAACAAATTCTTTCTTTGCTATATTGGCTACTTTGGCTACATAATTAGCAAAGATTAACCTTTAACTGGGGAGATGCGGTATCTCAGACAGCTAAAGATAGACTTTCGGTCATCCATATTTTATTTTTAGCTCAATCGAATTGATTGACCTTTTGATTTCGTAACCTTCACTACACCTGCACTTTTTCAACCAGTTTCAGCGGATGCATTTTTAAAAATTTCAGTTATTTCTTTGTTCTACATCTGAGAGACCGCACCTGCCTTTTATTGTTCCAGTATTATACAAGGCTTTGCAGATAGCTCTTAAACTTTATCCTCGAAATAACATTCTTCCTACTGATTCTTTTATGAAGTAGAGCTTCAGAGACTTTCATGAAGCAGAAAGTGATTTTAGTGCTGAGGATAATTGTACAGAAGATTTTTTTAATGGAAGTTCGCATTCGACTGATTCTGATATGTATGCTGAAATACAGTTAATTTTTCTAGTGATAATGCATTTAAAAAATTACAAAACTATGTCAATATACCAAGAGAAATATTTACATAATTTACAGACTGATTTTTGTAGTAGTACTTTACCTATATTTTTAAAACGCCCTAGGAACCGATAAAAAAAAGGTAAATTTTACTCATTGTCATTTTTTTTTTTGAATTTTACATGTAATTGCTGAATTTATCATTATATTTCTTTATATATAACTTTGTATACTGGAAAAATAAATATGATTTAAAAAGTAATATGTTTCAAGAATAATATTTGTTGTAATATGTAGTTTGAGAAGAAAATGTATTTTCAAACGTAATTACGTTTTTTCAATGATAATAAAAACTTCTAAAACATATTTATATATATCAAGAAAAATATCTGCAGTATATATTGTCTGATTTTCATAATAATACTTTCTTTAGAAAATTTAATTTTAGTATAAAGAAAATGCGGTCTCGTAGATCGCACCTTTCCACTAAGTCCTAAACTTTTACCTCCCCAGATAAGGGTTAAATAAATACAATTTTTCTGCTTGGGGCATTTAAATTTTAGTAATTATTGTGGCATCGTTACTGTCAATCTAATCACACATCATCTTTACATTTAAAATAATAAATAAAAAAGAAAATATCCATTTTTTGAACTTTTAGAAAGTCTTAAGTCGTAATCTTTCCCCTTTGAAAGAATATAGTGTGATGGTAAGAATATGGTGAAATAATATAGCTAATGTCAATCCTCTCACATATAATATTTTTAAATGTATGTCTTTGTATTCAGTAACGTTGTTCTATGTTTATGTATGTACGTAACGTTGCATTGAGTAACGTTGTAATTCTACGTTTATGCATGTAATTGCGATGATTTTTCCTAGATATTAAGATGAAGTGGAACTATAAAAGCATAAAAAAATGTATAGAGCTTTAATCAGCATGTCTTTTCAGCTAGCTGCAAGAGCACCACACCAAAATATCAAAAGTATTATATTTTCAATATCACTAAACATAAACTCCATCTGTAAAATATAATTCCAGCTTTCTACTTAAATATTCTACCCAAAACGGATTCTTATTAATACTTCTTATGTCCTCCAATATCTTATTTTCACATCCTCTATTTATGATTTCCCCAAAGCTTTCTTAACTGATTATGTTGTCAGGTTTCTTCAATTTTTTCCCACTCGAATTACGTGGTGTTAAAATTGTGAAAAAAATTACAAAATTATAGAAGTGTATATTTCATGATTTTTAAACATTGTTATAGGACATCTGAGGAACGACAAAAATGTTTTAAAAAATTATGTTGGACACATCTGAATTTATCTAGGCGCATCTACATATATTAGAAAACATTTTAAATTTTGTATTGCTAATAGTTAATATACTTGTTAAGAAACAGAGTGTTATTATTACACTAAATTCTAATTTTATAGCAAAATTAAAGCTATTGTAATTGAAATTAAAACAACATTGCCTTCGCCCATCAGACTTGTCACTTCCTCTAAGCGAACGGTTTTGGAAATGGCCTCATACATATCTCAGTATATATTCCCTCCTATTACAAACATGAATATTGAGAGACTGGACAGAAATTGCGTGTCTCCAAATGCATCATCGTCTCTCACATGAAGGAGAGTGTTATGAACACAAAGCAGTGTGATTGTGATTACTTTTGTCAAAGTTCGGTAAATGCTCTTGTAAAATGATATTCTTTAAATAACAAACTGATTCGTAAGTATAATTTCGCATGATAAAATTAAAAAATTTTTATATAATGATTTTTTATATTTTAATATGAAAATTTCGTAAAAATGTTATAAGGAAGAAAAAATTAAATTTATTGAAAGAGAATTTGTAGTTATAATAAATAGATGGATTACGACATAGGAAAGGAATATATATGTTGCAAGTGTACAAAATATTATTTTACAACCTCCTTATTCTTAGACATAATTAAATGTAGCCATGCTATGATGATGGTCATTGTTTCTGAATCTACACAATACATCTTTGGCTGTAGATTTCTGACCTACTGATAAATTTAATGTAATCCAGTACTGTTTGTGATAACTCCAATTTATGTAGGACTCAAGAATCACTACTATTTAGAATCACGCACATTTAATTACATTTAGGACGGACAATTACATTAACAAAAGAAATGAACATTAAATAGATTTCGTCGAATACCTTGCAGGATTAATTCACATGTTCCGTAGCGTCTTTCGTTCAGAGACCCGTCTCGTCTCACACGTCTTGACTTTCGTTCAGACCCATCTCGTCTCACACGTCCTGACTTTCGTTCAGACCCGGCTCGTCTGCACTCCGTCTAACAAGCATCAACACCTGTTGGACAGCAGATGGCGCTCGTCATCAGGCGTTCGTAACTACATTTAATAAGTGCATTTTTTATTAATAGTATATATATATATATATATATATATAGGAACTTCTAAAATTTTTTTCGTTAAGTATCAACGTTTTTATTCAAGTGTTATTTCTTAATATTTGATTTTGCATTAGAGCATCGTATAAATTTGTTCTGCAGAACAATATTGATGAGTATAGGCTTTAAAAATTTTAACAACTTCTTCTCTTATTCAGCAATTTCTTTTTGAGTACGATTTTTTTCTGCAGTTTCATGCTTTCCGATCGATAAGATGAATTCTCCCCAAGGAGGCAAATGCACTTAATCATATCTAAAGTTTTATCTTAACTTTGCAGTCTTTGTTCTCTGAGTCCTTTATATTCTAGGGTCATAAAGCAGGCCTAGTGTTATTCTTTAAAGCTATCGTAAAATATGTTTCTCTTGCATACTTCATAAAATGTTAATATTTTTTTGTTGTTAATTCATTTAACATTTGAGCTCTTCTGAAACTAGGTATAAGAAAGATATGGTCTTTAATAAATATTATATTGCACATAAAAATTATAAATTGGCATTGCATAAATTTAAAACATTAAAACAATGTTGATTTTAAAAAGTATATTATGTGTGATGAAATCTGATCAGGTACTTTACTCTCAGCATTTAAATATTTCGTATGATTATGCTTGATGTATTTTAATTTAATTTTCCAAATTACAAAGGCTTTTTTTTATCAAGCGCTTTTGTATAACAAAAATGTGAACAGTTGCTGTCCTACTTTGTAGTCTTATTTGTAATTGAGAAGGCCTGTTCTCTTTTATCCAAAAAACTAAACCAATGGGTCATTACTTCGATTAGTTTCAAAAAGTGTTCCATATTTATAGTGCATTCAAGAAAATAGAACAAAACTTACAACCGATGTTCTTCTTGTTGTGAAGATGAAGAAAAAAGGGGGTCCGAATTAATGATTAACAATGACTTGTTTACAGAAATTGAACAAAAGATTAAGGAGTATCAAAGATTCACCATTACGACACTGCCAATGCATTTTACTTTCACTTCTTCATCATCGCTGGCGATATCTTTCAATGATTAGGACATACTAAAGCTTGTGTCCTCTTAAAATGAATGTTTCAACAACGGATAGCAACTATTTTGAAAATAACCTAGGGACTGCATTTCATTATGGACTCAAATTGTTTTGATAAAAGATCTGCTTCTTTTTTATTCCTTAAGGAACTTAGCTATTAGGTGTTCCTATTATTCACGTAGGAGAACAGAATTTACCATGGCAAAAAATAGAATGCAGAAACGTTTTATTTAAACCTAAACGTCTGGTTTTCAAAACACAAAAAATATTAGAGCAATTTCTTCATTTTAATAATTTTACTAATTTTTATGTTACCTATTTCTTTAATTCCTGGTTTTATTTCTAGATTTTAATCGAAGGATTATTTCATGCGTTTTAAATTAAATTTATCTACATATTTCATGGGCAATATTAACCTGATCATTATCACTAAAATGAATCAACTATAGTATCGCAATTTAATCGGCCAAGCATAAAACTCTTGCACTCAAGATAATCTGCCATTGACTAAATAATCAGCGTCTGCTAGTGGCTAGTATAGTGTCTGAAACACCTGCTTAAGGCCATCTTTGTTAGACGTACTTACTCTCCGACTGTTTAATGAAAACACATACATATCTGAAAAATATATCAATTTACATTCAAAGATTGCATAGTTTTGCATTTAATATTGTTTATGGTATTATTTTTATATATTTAGTTTCGATACGAATGATCGTTAACGGAACAAAGTGATAAACGAATTATTGCTAATTCCACCAGAACAAAGAAAAAAACTGTCATTACAAATAACCGCTGAAAATTATACTTTTCTTTGGGGTTTTTTTTTTGTTTATTCACATTTTAATCGGAATAATAAAATAAAAATATATAAATTAATTTTTCACCTAATAATGAGCATATAATATAATTTTTACTTACGTTCTTTGTTTCAAAAATGGATTAATGCTTCGTTTGCAAGATTTCTTCCAATTCATACAATGTAAAAAGACATCTAAGAAAGTTCACATCAAAGCAATTTTATTCTTTAAAATGTATAAATTAACAAGAAAAACATGGCGCCAAACAGAAATTATCTATCTAAAAAGAATCACCGTTATAACATTTTGACCAAATCTCATTTTTGTGTTTATTATCTAGATTTTTAAATAAATAGTTTCTATTATTCATTTATTTGAAGAATAAAATCAAGCTTATAGTGCAAGCAAACATAAAACATTCAATAAAATTATTAATATAAAATTATTAAATATTTAAACACAAAAAGTTTAAAATATTTGTATAATATACGAAAGAATCAAAATCTTTAATACTTAAAATCTGGCATGGCAATTGCAAAATGTGAGATAGTAAAAATCAATAATTTAAAATGAATATGGGTTAAGAAATAATATCTGTACATGTCCGACTTTAAAATGTCTCTTTACCTTTTTCTATTTTTATAAAGAACTATGTCTTAGAAACTAGATTGCAATAACTATATATCAAGTAAGGAGTTATTTTTCCTTAAAATAATTATTTACATTTCGATTACAGTCGTAGACTTTACCCCATGCAAAAATAAGTAATCGTAATTCTTGGCTTCTTTGACTCTAATACAGTTTACTAACCGAAATTAATTCCTAATAATTCCACCAACTTTTTAAAAAGAATGGTCTTTCCGAAGTATTCTCAAAGAATAACCACGTACCTATGACTGCTGGATATTTTAGTCATGGTTTTATTGAAATGGGATTATACAGAAATTTCATACATTTTCAGTTTTCCTCAAAACAAATTCTTTAAAATTCGAATATCCAAATGACTGAAATGTTTATAAACTTTTTGAATTTAATTTTATTATAATAAATAGCTTTTAGTGCAGACGAATCCCCATAATCACCAGGGTGGATAATTTTAAAAGAAACTCACCGATAATATGATAGGTAGTTATTTAAGGATTTATAACAGACGAATCAAAGAAAATAATTTTAATAAAAAAACAGCTATTTTAAAGAAAAACGATTATTTTAATAAATTATTTTATAACAGACAACTATTTAAATTATAAAATTATTTCAAAACTAAACATAATTGCAAAGACGCAAGCAATGTGTCTAAAAAAAAGTTGAAAATGGTTTGGACACATACTTCTAGTGGTCCTCCAATAAAGTGCCGAAATGTTTAAACAAAAAAATAAAATAAATAAAAAAACTTTGTTCTTTGTAGATAATAGTGGTAATAATTTCTATAATAAAAAAGAATAAAAATATTTATTTCATGGCCCAAATAGCAAACAAATTCAATGAGTAATGAGTATTGCACTCATTTATAAGCACAAAGTATTTCATTCTTCTATCAGGGAAATTTGTTGAGAGAAAATTGATTTATTTAACGAAAAAAAAATGAATGTACATTTATTGACTTAGACCATTTTCTATGAATCAAACTAGTGTTTCATTGAATAATGTGTTCCCTTTTTCAGGGATAACAGCTTCGATGTCTAAGCAATATCTAGAAGTTATTCCTCTAACATACACAAAACACTCGAGATATCAAGGAAAAATTCTTGAATTCATCTACCCATATCTCCTGCATCTGGGAAAAGGAGCTTCAAAAATAAAAATAAATAAATAAACATTAAGTTGGGTGACATAGGATAAAAGTGAAATCCCCTTTCTAAATATTCAGCTTCTTAATATCTTACAAGAGATGTCTGATGAAGAATAGTATCCATCTAGTTGTGGCTACATTTGCATAACAATAATGTCAGCATGTTATGGCCTACATAGGGTTTATGACAATAATGCCAGTATTGTCATAGGTCATAGTTTTTTTAAATAATGCCATTTAAAATTGATTGAATGTATATGTATATATATATTTGTTAACATTCATCATACTGTTTTGCAAAATAGGGCCAATCCAATTATTTCAAAAATTCAATCCAATTATTCAAAATTTTCGATATAATGAATTTTTACATCGAAATTTGAACACAGAGGTTTCTAAATTTTACAAACCTCTGTAAATTAAAAGTTACAACTATTAAATTATTCATATAGCCCAAATTTTATAAATATATACTGTGAGTGTGTAAATGAAAGTAAGAGAAACATTTTAATAATATATATTTTTACACTGCGGGGACAGTATAAAATTGTAATTGTTTGAACTTTTTTGATTATCAGCAGTTAAATGAGCTAAAAATTTTCATACAATTTTCTACCGTATTCATTGATACCTTGCAATTTGAAGTATTTGTTTAAACTGGTATGGATTTGTATTGTATAAAGGAGATAGGTACGGTAATAAAATGGATATTTACATATGATCGAAAAATAAGCAAGTTAGAGAATTAAAAAAATCGGATTCGAAGAAAAGCTGGGAACTAACTGAATTCAAATAGAAATTTTTTAAAATTATTATTTTTTTATTATTATTATTTACACTGGAGTAAATTTTTCATAATAAAACAATTCATGAACTTCAAAATCAAAAATTATTTTTTTTTGGAAAAAAAAGGTTAGTTTTCATTCCTTTGTCGTAAATTTGTAGAAACTGCGTAATGTGAGCCTTAATTCATTAAATTATGTTTCCGAACTCTTTTTAAGTGTATGGAATTTTTCTTCCAAACAGAATATTCTTCAATTATTTTCCCCACGGCATTGTACATAAATGAGGTCTTTCGGTTCATTCTTCTGCATTACTTAAAAAATTATAATTAATTAATAACCCCCAACTTAAAAAAAATACATTTATTTGAAATTCTTTCTTTTTTTGCGAATTAGTCCTGGCCACTTTACATAATTTAGATAAGGTAAATTAGTTAAAAGCCAAATAATGTAGCATAAAAACAGTTTTCACGCCCTTAAATGTCACCAGAATGTGTTTCTAAACTCATTAAGAGAAAGCGGCCTGAGGAAAAGACTTTACTGGAGGAAATTAGATTTTCCTGCATTTAGTAACAATCTTTTATTTTTATATTTTATTTTTCTCCCTTTTCCGATCCAACTCTTCTATTATTTACAAATGTCAAACGAGCGCTTAGTTTTATTATTATTATTATTATTATTTTCCTGCATTCTATATTTTTTCTATTGCATTTAAGAGCAAATAAATCCTCTAGACATCTTATAAAGAGTCCATGTATAAGATGACATTATGCATCATTATGCACAATGCCAAATTTTTCCATCTATTGTGATTTTCACTTTTTTTTCCATCAGATGCTGAGAGAATTAATATTCGTGGCCATTCAATAGTGTTTTTGTTATAATTTTTTGTTCATAAAATGCAATGCTAAAATCATGCTTTAAAATTTAAAATTATTCTAAAGATCAAATTATAATCTCAATTTACAATGTCGATGCATTTAATACACGATTCATTTCGGCGTCCTTTCAGATTCCAACAATTCTATCATTTACAAATATTAAACGGATGCTTAGTTCATTTTATTATCTTCCTGCATTCTATATTATTTTATTATATTTAAGAGCAAATAAATCCTTTAGATATATTATAAGCTCTCCAGACATCTTGACTTGTAAAATTTCAATCTATTGTGTTTTATATTCATGTTTTTGCATCAGATGCTTGTGAAATTCACAGTCATGGCCCTTCAGTGTTTTTATTATTATCTTTAGCTCATAAAAAGCAATGTTAAAATTGTCTTTTAAAATTGAAAATTATTATAAATATAAATTATAATTCCAACTTACAATGTAAATGTTTAATACTGGATTTATCCCAACGTCCTTTCCGATCCAACTCTTATTCTATTTACCAATATTAAACGAATGCTTAGTTCATTTTATTATATTCCTGCATTCTATATTATTTTATTGGATTTAAAGGCAAATAAATCCTCTAGACATCTTATGAACAGTTTGGTTAGAAAAGTTTCCATCAATTGTGTTTTTCATTCTTTTTTATGTATCAGATGCTTGTGAAACTTGTACTCATGGTGTTTTATTGTTTTTAATTCATAAAATATTGTTTGAAAATTGAAAATTATTATAAAGATCAAGTTATAATCTCAATTTGCATTGCCGATGTACTTATTACAGGATTCATCTCAGCTCTCTTTTCCGATCCAACTCTTCTGTTATTTACAAATACTAAACGGACGCCTAGTTCTTTTTATTATAACGCGTCTTAATTGCTTAATCCATTTGGTTTGAAATGTTTTTCAAAGCGATACATAATATCTATGTGATACAAATTAAAGCTATGAGCTTTATCAAATTCAATATGATTACGAAGACCAATTAATAAATAATAATGTTCAAATTTTGAAAATTAAACAATTTATTATTATTATTTGCATTAGTAATACTTTTTGAAATCATCAATTATAGCAAAAAGAATATTCAAGAAAAATTAATATTTATTTAAGAATAGTTATTTGGATAAAGTAAAGTCTATTTATTAATATTTTCTCTAAAATTTATTTCATTATGAAATCAATGATGTTAAGTTAAATAATGGCCTGATGACAAAAAGTTCTAATTTACTATCATTATTTGAGTTAAAGCTTTCATCTAGAATTGATATCGTCTTCAGGGTTAAATATTCTGTATTAGCACCTGCTCTTTGATCAAAATGCTCCTCTATGATGTGATATTTATTTGGGTTGTATGATAAAAGGTAAACCTGTTTAACACTTTTATAGATATTGGTCCGAGCCAGATTTTGTTGAACAATTAATAGCTTTTAAGAAAATATGTCCCTACTATGCTAAAATCTCGATCTGACTTTAATTTTTCTGATCATATTAAAAGCCAAATTGTGTATCAAGTCATTTATGACAAACAATTCTAAATATATTATAAATAAAAAAAATCATTTTGATTTTATAGGCACAATGCTTTACCCTCTATTACTTTGAAATTACCAATGGGAAGATGGAAGGATTGGAAGGCTGATATGGATATTGAAGACTTGTTCTACTTATGGAACTTATATATGAAACTTAAGGAACTTATAAATATATTATTATAACTTATGTACTTCGTGTACTTACGAAGCAATATATAATGCAATATGAAACATTTGCCACATTGAAATTTAGCATAAAGATGTTTTTAAAAGCTTTTTCAAAGTTTGTCGTACAATGTAATACATGCTTATTCATTTTACTTTTCACATCAATTAATCACAATAGGAAAACATGCTGGCATGGAAAAAAAATGGTAGAAAGTCTTTTTGCAAGAATTCTTTAAAATAATAAATAAATCCTACAATCTTTTTTACGAACATTTTAATTAATTAAATTGGTATCAGCATTAAGATGATGCAATTTTACTAAATTATAAGAAGCTTCCATTCAATGAATCTAAAAAAACTGCAAATACCTGAAACAATTTTTTCTTTATTTTTTTCTGAACTTTAATGTTTATTTATAAATACTGCATTTATTTTTTGGCTTCAAAGAAAAAAAAAGAAACCCTGAAAGCAAACTCTTGTTGACATTAACAACAGGTGGTCATAAACATTTGTATTCGCCAATTTTTTTGCAAAAATTGCTCAAAAAATATCTAGAATTAGCAAATTTCTGATAAAAAATTTAAAATAAATAGTGAAATCAGTTCTGCTTGTAATACATTGTGAATTTTAAAGATTTTATTCCCTGTAATTTAAAAATATACTAATTTTTTTGTACTGATGTAAAAAAATGAGAAAAAGAAACCAACGTGACGATTTTTTTTTAAATTTTTTTCAAGGATTTAATTACTTCTCCTTTGCTGTTGAATATAAAATGGGTTGTAATGGAAATAAATGTCAAAGTTTATGACTTCCTTTTATTACAAAAATGATGTCACGTTTTCATCAAATGAACAGTTGAATCTTATATAGAGTAAATATTCATCAGTGCTTTTAATATATATGTTTTTGATCAAAAAATATATAATAATGTTTTTAAACAAAACATGCTACTTAGCGTCGTTAAATCACACAAATACGTTCCTTTTTTTCTAAATTTCCATCGATGGCAACACATTAAAATTAACTAAAACATTAGTAAAAATAGTAAATAAAAAGTACAATAAAATGCTAGTATTCGCATATTTTTTGCTCATTTTTTTAATCAATTGCTGCTATAATATATCAGGGCTTTTTTCCTATCTTCCATAATTCGCTACAATAAGTGAAATATTATTGTAACAAAATCTGCAATTCCACATTATAATTCTGCACTCAAGAATTTCTAACAGATTTTCCGATTCTGATAACGACTATGATAAAAGAAATAAATATGATTTTAATATATATCCAGACTTACTATAATAATCCATAAAAATATATAAAATTTTTATAATAATATATAGACAGATTAGAAGGGAAAAATGATACGTTCGAATAAAATGTGTTACAAATGGATATTGTTGAGTGTTTTCAGAATACTTTTATTCTACAGGGCCATCTATTGGTGTTTCTCGAACTAATTATTTTACCCTCATAATCTGTCTCTCTATGCCTTGAATAGTATGTTAAACTATTTTGGAGCCTTTACCTGCACTGAGTAGTTCGCTGTATAGAGATGACAGAGTAGGGGTGTTTTAATTTTTATCATCTTATATATATATATATATATATATATATATATATATATATATATTGAAATGAATTATTATTCAATTACTTCCCAAAAAATAATTTCTTGAGAGCAATTGTCATTTTTCAATGTTCAGTAAAGTGATAATTATATTGTCAATAAATCAATGATCATTATTAAACTAGTTATTACTTCGTTATTAAACTATCATTTTGTATTATTTCGAAAAGTGTCTTTTCATCTTTTGCTTGTAGAATTCGGGAAACACGTGTAATATAAAATTTGTTTCCAACAAAAAGGAGAGCTGAATCGTTTCATAATGGGAACAACTTTCCCTTTAAATTTTCATATATTAATACGCAGTAGTTAATATCTGAGTTTTCTTTTTCCAAATTATTTAAGCAGGAAAAATTATAAGGAAACTATCAATTTTCTTCAGTTCGGTCAGTGTTAGAAAAATAATAGAATAATCGATATTAAGCGTGATAAAACTTTCCAGATAATTTACCAAATACCTGCATATGATAGCAACATCTATGAAAATCAAAGGTATTTAGGAAAAGTTCTATCAATGTTAATAAGTTTATTGAACATAAATGTTTTAAAAGAGCTAAAAATTAATTTAATATTGATCAATTCTTCAATACACAATCTTAAATTAAATAAGTATCCATTATCACGACATTTTTTTTTCAATTGTCAAATACAATACGTCTTTTTTCTGTATCCCAACTTTGACTACTTGCAGAAAAATCTCAAAATTCATTAAGTATGATTTATACTGTTAACTAAACGCCTTTAAAGGCGAGCTGATCCAAAAATATTATTGGTTAAGAAAAGTTCCGATTATATATTTTATTAATAACTTATCTTAATGGCTTCCTCAACAAAGTATCTTTAAACATCGAATTTTGACGGAGATGCAACTCATTCTAGTTTAGAAGCTTTGTATAAATATCTTCAATATGCGATGATACACCCCAATATCAAAATTGGGAAGAAAAAATTAAAATATGAATTTTGACTAAGGATTAACTCTCAAGTAATCCAATAACATGTTTGCTGAATTGAAATACCTTAATACAATTATCAGCAAGAAAGTCAATCAGCATTGATGTTTTGTGCGTAATTCAAAATATATTTCATGATTTGTAATACAACTCAGAACATTTATAAAATTTATTAAATTAAATCACGATAATTTATTTAATAAATATTTCTCTTATTTAATAAAAATTCAGCGTACTGCAATACGAAAACAAAATTCAAACTAAAAGTGCATGATTATATTTTTATAGATTTGATTATAAAATTACAGAAAAGATCTGCAGAGATTAAAAATGGAATAACTTTTTAAAATTAAAACAATTTGCGTCTTTGTTAGTTTGGCATAATCTACAATTAACAGCGAATTAAAAAAAATATAAAATTTTATTAAAAAGGTGCTTTAAAGAGAAACTAATACAATATGAAAAAAAAATACTCAGATAAAAAATTCAGAATGGAAAATTTGAGACAATAATAATTTAAAAAAAATACTGAAATTCATTGTAGCAATGAAATTATGTTAGTAGTTAGTAGAATGCTAGTAAGAATTGTATAATTTCCTATTAGCATCTGCTAATACAAAGGAAATATGAGCTTGTCTATTAGCGCTCTTCAGGCCGTACTGTGCGATTATGAGCTCTCAAATTTGACTAAAATATATTTTGAAGAGTGAGATTTCTTTAATATATAGACAATTAAAAAATTAAACGAGATTTTGTTTTTTTCTACGATAATTTTTGAATAATATTATTGCAAGAAAGTGAGTTTTATGTTTTAAAATTCTAGTTTTTTTAACGATACTAGTTTAGTTAAATTGGAATTTAAATACTATCCATTTTTAAGAAATATTTTAAAGAAATTTTAACAGTACTTTTCATTGTTTTTTTTAATTCTCTTCTATGATTTTTGAAAGTTTAGAACGATATATTTATTTATGGATATTTTATATAGATAATAAGAAAGCAATATCACAGTACCCAGAAGCAAAATTTGCAGTTAGAAAACAGATTGCAGGGAAGTTACGATTTTAACAGAATTGTGACGGCATTTCAATCAATCCCATTAATATCATTAATGTATGCTTTAAATACTACAAAAAATTCATAAATAACGACATTTTTAATTTTTATCACAATATAACACTTAAAATTCGTTTTGAGTTAATAATGATCATCATGTTTTGCCTGACAGATAAAACTAGTATTAAACACATTCAATATTTTCGATAAACTAACTAATCTCCAAAGATGGCTAGTGCACAATAGTTGAAAAACACAACAGCCAATTTTCCATAAAGTTTACATCCAAGAATCGTCGATTATGGTCTTAAAGCAAATGTGATAGGCACCTTCCTTCATAACTGAATGAAAATAATCTTTTGACTTTACCAAAATGTTCTTTGTTAAAAAGAAATATCTTAATACTGTTCATATTCCTTTGATAAACATTCTGCTCTCTGCTTCATAAGACATTTCTTAATATAGATAACTCTTTTCTTTTAACTCTTTCTTTCTGGCGTTTGCCCATTGCAGCTCGTTGCAACTCTGCATCCAAAGGTTAATATTGGAATACAATACAGGCTTCATCCCCGTGTCGATTTTCTCTCCTTGATCGAAATTGCTGACTCCTGTGAGATCCAAGGAATAGCAGGATCGAGCACTTCCTTGCTCCAAATAGCCGCAATTAAACAAAATGCCCTTTTTTTACCTCTCTTCCCTTTTTCAATGTTATATTTCGGACATGAGCTTTAAATCCTGGAGACTCTTTTGTTCATAAGATATTCTCTCTTAGATTAGAAACAGTTTCCCCAGCTTTTAGTTAAAAGTCCTTTATGCCTTTTTTTTTTCTTTCTGCTCTCTCGCATTTTTCTTCGGAGCTGGTTTCCTTCTCTTTGTTGGGACGTCTAAAAGGGTAAGGGTATTAGCGCTGCACTGTACCCTCACATTAAAAGGAAAAGAATAGGGTGAGGGAAAAAAAAAGGCCTCTCAGAGAGAAAAGAAATGAAATCTCGGAATTTTGGGTTTAATAGGGCAGAATGTTAGCATGGAATCGGACTTAAATTAGAGAAGGGTCGTTAGTTTCCAGCCTTGATTTTGCATGAAACAAAAAGAAGAAAATTGCATTTGTGCGATAATTAACTGATAATCAAATTCACTAGCACTGAAAGATATTACTAAATCTATAATGGCTGTAAAGCTAGAATTCTTGTTGAAACCTTTCAGTATTCACATATAATTATTGAGTTTAATTGATGATAGTTTTAACTTATTAGTACTATGAGAATTTCTTTTCTCTTATATCTGAATTCGATTAATTGAATTATTTTTTTAATTGCTTAAGAAGATTTCTAATAATATCTTAAGGCATACATAAAATTAAGTAATAATTTATGTGTTTTCCTGAATTTCAAATGCACTTTTGCAGAAATAAAATGTGCACTGGGAAATATTTTGCATAATTTGCGAGAATGTGCTTTGGTGATAATTGTTATTTTTATTGACTCTTTCTACAATTTCAGATCAATAAAATGGAATGTTAAGATAAACTGAGCCTGTTTTTTTGGTACAATTTCCTTTTTGCATTTAATTGAAGTGAAGAGATCACCAAATGAACTCGAGAACTTTCTTTTCTATTTGAAAAAAGGACTAAAGAATTTTACATAATTCGCTTTCAAGTTTATAAACAAATAAATTTAAAAAATGAAAATGGGATTTAATACTTAAAAATGAAAATAGGATGGACCAATTTCTTTCTTAAATGACCGTAGGAATACATTTAACAAATTGAAATAAATCTCAGTTTTTAAAATTAATTTAAAGAGAGTCCGTAAAATTATTACTGAGCATAAATTCTTTACAATATACTTTCTCTTTTACATGTTAAGTTAAATTATTACTGAGCATAATTTCTTTACAATATATTTTCTTTTTTACATGTTAACTTATATAATCCTATATACTAAGAAACTATAGAAATTTTATTATTTGTAATTAAGTCTATATATGTATTTCAATGCTACTTATAAATCTTTTGTATTGTCAACTGCAAGATAATTTAAATAACATTGAATGTATTTCTGAATGATCAATTTTGGTTCAGCTCCATTCAATTAGATCAATAGCGTTCGTACGCTACACGATAATTATCATTATACGAGCGTTTTACTTTTGGACAGTGACCAGATACAAGGGACGGTATCTGTTCCAGCACTTAATTGTCCACGCTGTCTAGGTAATAGAGATTTTTATTTTCCAAGATAGATTTAATATTAGACATAAAACATTTATCCATTCATCACTATCTGATAAATAATACTCACCGCATTCTTTATCTCAATTTTTATTCACATGCTGAGACTATATATAGAAATTCTTATTACATCCTTAAGAATATTTCAAGCATACTTTTAAAAGAGAAATATTTTGATTTCCGTTTTACTTCTTATTTTATTATTAATCCTAAATAATCTATTCGGATCCTATTTGATGAAGCCCAATCGCCTAACTTCAAAATGTCTTCGTTATAAATCTTCGTTGTTTAATATTTAAGAAAGAAAGTTTTCGTTACAAAAAAAATCATTAAAATTAGGTAATTACCAAATTAGTTTGTAAAAACAAGAGAAATATATTAATTGAAATATTCATATCCGACTTATGGACTTGAATGGAAGCTTTCAACCGTAAAAAATCTGCCCTGTAAAAAAACGTCAATGCTATAAATAATTATCATATTTTTAAGCAGATTGAAAGCAATTCTCTGTAATATTTCCTTGAAAACACAATCCTCTTCGAAAAACTGTTAGCACTTCCTCTTATTATGATTTCTTTTTAACATACGCTTCATTACCATTTTAAAACCAGACACTTTAGCTTCTTGATGGCATTTCAAAACAGATTGCAATGTACCGTCCTCTGTTAAATCCCCGTAGTCTCTAATTTTCATCAACGTTGAAAAATTAGTTAACTTAGTATTTCTGTTAATACTTCTTTTGTCTTTTAAACACTGCTCGTTTTGCGACAGTCGATTTAGCTAATTTTCTTAAAAATTGGACAGACAACATCCTTTTAAAGAATTTTTTTTTCTGAAAGAGGGAAACAAAATTGTTATGTTGAAATTATCTTTCGTAAAGTAGAGAATAAACAATTTGAAAATGTCGATCAAAGTAAAATGTCTTTAAAAATTTCTTTAAATGGAATTCATTGAATGCAGGTTCTGCTCAATATTCTTCTCATTTTGTCTTGAAATATGCAGTTTTAAAGAAATAATGATTTATTTTTAATCAAAGGAGGGAATTGTACAACCCCAAATTTCCTAGAATTTTATTATTAATTACTTTTATTATATATTAGACAACATAATAATGACAATAATATATATATTTTTTATTAGTGAATAATATATATTTATTATATATTAGTGAATTAATGTTTGAGGAAAATTAAATATTTTATGAAATTGTGTCTTAAGGATTTCTTTAACAAAATACTTTTCCATTACAATATATATACGACATAGAATTTGCATTATGCCATTCTGCGACCCATTTCTAGAGGAAAGTCTTATTTCTGTTATTTTTAATTAGATATTTTTATAAATATTTTAGTAAGTAACAATAAGTCAATCTTTAGTATCTTCGTTCGACTTTAGCTTCATTTCACCTATTCACTGCCGAAATTATTATTGCAAAAAGTGTTTTTTAGACCAGCTTAAAATGTAAATACTTATTGTTTCAAAGACTTTAGTTTAATGCATCATTTGATGCATTAAAGCAAAATAATGCATCATTTGATTTTTACTGATTTTTAAATCGTCCTTGTTAATCATGTTATGTGACCTTACATACCTGTAAGGTTACATAACATATTGAGTCTTCTTCGTACCGATGAAGATCTATTTGGTATGGTGACCAGTTGGACCGCCAAGGATATTTGTCATATTTAATTTGAGTTTTTTTTTTTTTTTAGAAATATATATAACTTTATTTTTATGTTTCCCTCAAATTGTCAGATATATAAAAAAAAATATTTATTTTATAATCTTTGTCCATTTCGTCCATGGTCCTTACAAATGGAGAGAAGTCATGTAAAAGAGATGCTTTCTTTGTACGTCAGTTTAAAGTGTAAATATTTATTTGGTTGGTTTAAATATTTTACAATGTATCATTTTTCATAAACTTCGAAATCGCTCTTGTTTACGTGACATTATTGAGACATTTACTTACATGTTAAGGAGATATACTGGTTTCCCAGGATTATTGGTCCTACCTAAATTTATTTAAATTGTATAGGCATAGCTTCATGTTCTTGATTACGAAAAATTATCAGATAATAAATCGCGTTATTTTAATTGTCTTATGCATGCTTTGATCATTTTGCACATGGGCATTTCTAATGGAGATCAGTTTCATAAACTCACAAAAGTATTAAAATCTTAAATGTTTGGTTAATCTATCTTCATAATTTAATGGTATTATTGAACATTCATTTTTTTTATCCGTCTACTAAACAGCATATATATATATAAACAAAATCCTTCTTCTTTAGCTTCCAGCGACGAAATAAAATCAAACAGTTGGTAGTACAATGAAAACGGTTTGAATTTCAATCAACAATTTAATCTATTGTTGGAAATTAGGATTTCTTTTAGTTGCAAAAATTCACGAACAATTCACATAATTATTAAATTGGCATCATTAAAAACATAATTTATCAAATTTTGAAATGTTTCGAAATTTAATTTTATGCAGTAATATTTTCTGAAGTTATCACAGCTAAAGACCAAAATTCTGCTTAATTTTTAATTAAATATAAATTGTATTTTAAATTTTTAAAAACTGATGCGAAGTGCACATTCCTTCTCCCCAAATTATCTATGCACCGAATTTAGTACTCTAGGACAAACGGTCTGGTCTGTAGAGCTCCAAAACGCATATATACTCACATTAGATTTTATTACTAGTACGCTCTTTATTTTTGAAAAAAAAAACAATTTAGAATAATTATAATTGATTAAAGAATATATGTACATATCAGTAAAATAGTTAATCGCATTCCTTCGTAAAAATGTTTCACTGAAAGGCTATTTAAATTGAACATTGTGGCAACACTTCAAAGTGCAATTTGCATTGTGCAATTTAGCAGCTTTCCTGCCTAATGCTACTTTGTCTGATAATCAATGGTAAATATGTCTCAAAAACTGCAAGTGAGGCCTAAATTAGACAAAAAAAAATACTTGTAGTAATTCATTTTTTATTTCATTAAAAGACGTAATTGCCTTGATATGTATCGGCAGTTGCATGAAGTGTGTGGTGAAAATAAAATGTTACATCCAGATATCGCGAAAAGGTCCAACAGGTAAAAGGTAATTGAAAATGAACTAACAGATATTGAACACGCTGAGAGCGAGGAAAACCGAATTAGAAACGTATTCTGAAACCACTCCTCGCGTTTATAATGTTGAGTGGAAATTTTTTGTAGAATGCATTGAAAATTCTTGTGCCACTCCTCAACAAATGTTTAAATATTGGATGTAATTACTTTAAAATTTAGATTTTGTATGAAATTTTAAAATGCAAACCGTGTTTTTGTTGAACCCCAATCCTTTTTTGTTATCGTCAGTAATACAACTAGGTCTTCGACTGATCCTCATATAGTTCTAAAATATTTATATGTCTTACTCCCAATCATTCTTGACATAAAATTGGGTTTCATACAGTTTTCTGATCATTAATTTCTCTAGTATGGTATATTACAGTATTAACTGAAACATCCAGTTTTTCCTGTTTAAGAAGATTACTTTCATGGCTAATATTTTTCGTTAAAAACTAATTTTGTATAAATTATTATAACACACAAAATCCTTATTTTATCTGGATCATTCTTTAATTAAAATGAGAATATTCATTAAAACAAATAATTTTCAAAAGCCGTTAGATATTTTATTTTGAAAAACTAATGGAAATTGTGAGAAATGTTCCGAGGGAATTTATATGGTATCAACGAAATGAGAAACTTTAAGATGGTATAACAATGTTTCTTGGAAGATAATATACTGGAAAATCATTAGGGATAAACGGAAATATTTTCATTAATTTCTAATTAATTATTCTTAAAACTGCGAATTTCCAAAAATATGAGCTAACTTTGTCCCTAATTAATTATTTTATTTAAGTGGCATTTGTGCGATTTCTCGGAAGTATTCTATCAGAGGATTATAATCCATATAATGCTAACATGCACGATATAAATTCTTATTTCTTTACTTAAGGTCATAAGTCAATAATCAAAAGCAAAAGAAAATCTTTATACTATTTTATTAAAAATCTTTATATGAAAATTTGTGGTTGTTTCATTGAAAATTTTCATATCCGCTTTTAATTCAACACGCTGCTAATTAATGGAGCTACAAAATATCATTAGAAATGTTCTGAAAAGGGCTTACATTATTAACAGAGCTTCCTTTCAGTCTGAAAAAAGATGTAAAAGAAAAAGAGAGTAAAAGTCAAAAAGTTTAATCGAATATGAAAGCAGATAGTAGCCATAACGATTCCCCAGATGCGAATTCTTTGGGATTTACATATGGAATTTAAGACCAACAATCCAAAAATATAATCTAGCAGAAATAGCTTTTGCATTATCTTTAACATCTTTTAATAATATCAATTTCTTTTCAGTACTTTAAAAAAAATGTGTGATTTTTTTAAAATTTAATTTCATATAGTGTTTGTAAGAGCGTTTTTAATCCAATGAGGAATTTCAAGCTCATACATACAAAATTCTATCGCGTGATTTTGCCAATGATAAGATAACAAGGTTTTTGGGCATCAACTCCAAAATCAGATTTTCACTACAGATTTTACTTCACTACATATACACTTATTAATCTGTGTCATTTGCAGCTAGTTTTTTTTATTATTATAAAATGTCATAAATATATTTCTAATAAGCTTAATTTAGAGTTATTGTATAACTTTCATAATTTCAATATTTTCCGAAGTGCATTTCTCTCATTTACCCAAAGGAATTTAATTATCTGCATATACAATCCTTATGCCTTGGGTGATAGGAATCAACTTCATGAACGTTATTTATATGTTAATGTATTTAAAATAACTGAATTATGACTGAATAAGTGTTATTTCTTCACTGTTAATGTCTGGGTTTGTAAATAATTTTTATTTGTTTTGTTTTTTTGTGACATTTCTGCGACATTTGGCTCTGACATCGAAGAGGATCTTAAACGAATGGTTGCTTTTGATTCATTATCTGTTTTTGTTTCATAGTATATATAATAGGTAGTGTATTGTAGCGATACAAATATGAAATTTGAATCTAAATAATTATAGATTTGTATTTTAATCAGATGAACTACTTCCATTTCTTCGTCGGTCATACTTCTACTTCTTCAATCATTTCTTTCAACACCTCCATTAAAAAAAAAGAAAAAAATAACTTCTACTGCCAAAAACTGTTCTTCTTTTCGAAACTATTCAGAGGCGAAAAGAATGAAGACAAGAACAGAATAGAAGAGATAAAATAGTTGCTGAAAAGGAGGCATTTTAAGAGAATCTATAGAAGAAAGCGAGCGCATACTTGAATACTGAAACTCAAAGTGAATCACACTAAAAAGAGCACAAGAATTGCAACAAAAAGAACATTAATTTAAGGGAATGTTGAAAGGAAAACTGGAAGGAGACAACGAGTAACTCAAAAGCAACAAATATAGAAGTTTCAGCTGAAATAAAAAATAGGTAAATTTTGTGTATTAAAGATTGTTAAATGGGTGTGACTCATAAGAGCATACTTATAGAACTGAAATCACTCAAAGCAAAAAACCATTGTATATCATTTATTTAAATTTTGATGCGAAAAGTTTACCTAGATAGAAGACTAGCACGTGTTGAAGTCATTGAAAAGTATAATTACTCCTGTTTCGTGAACCAATTGTGTCGCTGAAAACACTATTTACAGGCAAAATTCTAAAGTTTTAATTTAACAAGAAAAAATTGAAAATAAATTTATAATGTATTTATTTATAATTATCTTTACATAATAAATTAATCATTTTTTTATGTAAAGATAATGTTATTATCTTTACATAAAATAAATGGAGTAAACTGTGAATTCATTTGGATCTCAAAAATTTATAAAATAAAATCCGATAATTTTATCCGATAGATTTCTCAGCTAGCAGAGAGTCTTCTATGATAATTTTGTGCCACATTGTAATGCAACGCAAATTTCATACAATGCGAATTTGAATTTGAAGACAATTTTGTATATTTCCTGTTGTTGAATGTTTGAAAGAAAATCATGCAATATCAGGGACACATGCAAGTTTTGCAAAACCAAGTTTCCATACTGCAAATGTTTTTCAAAGATTAATCATTTTTCAATAAGATAATATAGGGGGTATAGATAAACTTGATTTACATAAAGTGTGTAGCTTCTTATATTTTTTCTTCATTTTTTTGTAGTGCTAATGAAATTAATCTAGAAAAATTCTTCTTGTGAAGAAATAATAATGGTTCTATACATTATTGAACAATATTGACAACGAAGGGATACAAGGATAGTAAGGATGGTTTCTTTAACAATGTTACACTAAATAATTTACAAAACATTCAAATTAAACAAATTAAATGAAAATAACATTACGACATTATGATGATACTCAATATAAAGGCTCTTTAGTAAGATATTGTTACAAACCTGCAATTCGGCTTCCCAGCATAGTTTGTTCCATCAACAGAAAGAAAGTTTTACAGTCATCTGAATGGGACAGAGTCCAGTTGGAGCGTCGGAGGTCATATGGTCGGTTTGGAGACCAAGTCGCCAAATGGTCGGTTTGGCGACCATTTGGCGACTTGGCGACGAATTTGGCGACTTTGGCGCCAAATTGATTATACCCGAAACTTCGAGAATTTTCCCGATCCGTCCAGTAGGAACCGAGATACGCCTCGAACGTTTCTGATTGG
Organism: Argiope aurantia; assembly: GCA_026543865.1. Lineage (NCBI taxonomy): Eukaryota > Metazoa > Arthropoda > Arachnida > Araneae > Araneidae > Argiope > Argiope aurantia. The sequence goes on from JAPMOR010005653.1 coordinate 267,583, forward strand.
TTGAGAGGCTTCTAGCCCCGCCTCCCGAGACCTATAAAAGGAAGCAGCCGCAGCTGCCAGAGGGAAATAGACGACAGGGGAGTTCGAGAGCAGAGAAATCGAAGACAGAGTTGACGGAGTCGTCGAAGTAGTAGTCGAGAGTCGTAGTCGGAAACGACGGTGAGCAGCGACGGTGTCAAGCTCATGCTGAACTGAGCTGAGAGCTACTGTCTGCAGTAGATTCTGGTTGTATGCTGCTGTGTGTGCTGTTGTATGCTACCCGTCTCGGGTGAAGATAATAGTCTTCTATGCTGTATATTGTTGTCGCTTTTGTGCTGTCCTGTGTGTCTTCGTGTAAATAAACGTCGTTGTTATTATTCTAGTTCTGCCTGCTGATTAAGCGTTCTTTACACCATATCACTTCCACTATCCAAACGAACCCGGGCAGAAAATGTCGTAACATTTGGTGTCAGGAGTGGGATAGTGGTTAATAGTGCATGGTGCTGACGAGATCCCAAGCAAAAATGGCTGATAGCGGTAATGGTGAGTTACTGGCTCTGTTGGCTGAGATGAAGAAATCTATGGAGGAGATGAAGCAAGGACAAGAAAGAATGGAGCAGGAGATGAAGAAAGGACAAGAGAAACTTTTGCGAAAAATGAAAGCCTTTAGGGAAGAAAGGAAAACCGGATATGAAGACATGAGGAGTGAATCAAAGAAAGGCCTTTAGTCGTGGAAAGAAATTAGATGAAGTTAACAAAACTTAAGACATCCAAGTTATCACAGAAGAAATTGAAGGAAGAAGCGAGAGCCAAGTGGAAGAAAAGACTAAAGATCGAATGGAGACCGGTGTCACCGAAAAGGATCTTAGCCATCCGGAGGATGAGCCGAGGTTTAATGAGGAGAGGAGCAAACAGGGAGAATGTCAAATAGTTGCGGAGCTGAAACAGTCTTCTCCGAATGAGTCCCCTGAAGTGGAACCGAAAGTGCAGGCGCTTGGGGATGGAGAAGATGAACTTTCTTCTGACAGGTCTGTTGGTGGCAACCCGTGTTTGATGCCTATGGATGCAAGAGTTGATGCGATCCTGTTTGGATTGGATTCGTCCCAAAGATTAAAGGGACTACCTCTCTGCAAGCCTTTTGATATCTCCTTGCATAGTGACACGGAAGAAGACTACGTGGCTGGAATCGCTGATCCCTGTAGTCACAGTCTCAATTTCCTTCAAGAATTCGTCTTTGCTGTGGATCTTCATAGAAGTTTGATGCAAATAGGAGCCGAGAAATCTCCTGTGCATCCGGACATGTTACGTCTTTGCAGAAGAGCCCTTCCCGTAAAGGTAGATGTCCTTTTCAGAAAATCCAGTGTGGAGGGCGTCGGACAATTCTCGAGTATCGAGAATAGACTGGGAAGAGGTGGACGTATTCCCGTGAAAGCTTTGGCGACAAAGGCGAATACCTGGCTTTCGAGTGGACTTCCGAAAGCACCGTTGGATCATCCTGTTATACGATTGGTTCGATGGAAGAAGTTTAAAGTGACCAACCGCAAAGCCTGGCAAGAATTCATTCCGGAGGTCTCTACTACGATCCAGCGTTTGGCTCCATGGGACATCCTGCATTTTAAGGAGCGGAATCAAGTCTGGTTGTTCAATCCGAAACGACGAAGAGGTCCGGGTCAAAACCATTGAGAAGGTTCGGATCGATCGATAGTCGCCGCCAAGTTAGTGAATGATGTCATCTTCGAAAGACCGGAAGTCGCCTAAAGCATCGTCATCACATCATTCGGAAGCCTACGCCAGCTGTTGGTTGAAGTAGAACTGCCGGGACGTCAGTCTTTGAAGAGGGGAGCAATGTTACAAACCTGCAATTCGGCTTCCCAGCATAGTTTATTCCATCAACAGAAAGAAAGTTTTACAGTCATCTGAATGGGACAGAGTCCAGGTGGCGCGTCGGAGATCCCAGAGCTTGGCGACAAACTTGGTGACCATTTAGCGACTTGGTGACGAATTTGGAGACTTTGGCGCCAAAATTGATTATACCCGAAACTTCGAGAATTTTCCCAATCTGTCCAGTAGGAACCGAGATACGCCTCGAACGTTTCTGATTGGTTGAGAGGCTTCTAGCCCCGCCTCCCAAGACCTATAAAAGGAAGCAGCCGCAGCTGCCAGAGGGAAGTAGACGACAGGGGAGTTCGAGAGCAGTGAAATAGAAGACAGAGTTGACGGAGTCGTCGAAGTAGTAGTCGAGAGTCGTAGTCGGAAACGACGGTGAGCAGCGACGGAGTCAAACTCGTGCTGAACTGAGCTGAGCGCTACTGTCTGCAGTAGATTCTGGTTGTATGCTGCTGTGTGTGCTATTGTATGCTACACTTTTCGGGTGAAGATAATCGTCTTCTGTGCTGTATATAGTTGTCGCCTTTGTGCTGTCCTCTGTGTCTTCGTGTAAATAAACGTCGTTGTTTTTATTCTACTTCTGCCTGCTGATTGAGCGTTCTTTACACCATATCACTTCCACTATCCAAACGAACCCCGGCAGAAAATTTCGTAACAATATTTTTCAGACACTAGATCTTTCTTCAGGTCAATCTATCTATATTCTGTCTCAAAAATCAAATGCACTCTATGGTAGTCATATTTCGATAACAATGAATTATGACTATGTAGGCCATTTTTTAATTTGTAGAAATATAAGAGATTTTTTTTAATAATTCGAAATAAATTCGGGCATATGTAGCAGAGTGGACTATGTCCGATAGTTTTAAATCTTAAAGAAAACATGAATCACAAACTTAAAACTCTTACTGTAAGCTTATTAAAAAATTTTTAATCAAAAATGACACAGATATTTTGATATTTTTTTCAATATACCTTAGGATATTGATATTACTGTTCATAAATTGTAATTGTGACTATGAAAATCATAACAAATCAATTTATAATTTGTTAAATTTAATTCGTCTTTATAAGAAATTTAACAAGAATTATAGAGAATGTTATACTAAAGAGGGATTTTAAACAAAAATGTCATACTCACAAAGCCATTTGTAATATAATAAACATCTCAGAACATTTTTAAATTTTAACATTGTACATTCATTAAAAATGTTTTCCTCGTGAAATGAAAATATAATTAGAAGTAATTAAAATATCCTGAAAATATTTGGGAAAAAGAAATAAAGAGAAACTTTTGTGATATTAATATAACTTTATTTAATAAATTTAACTTTATTAAGATCTGAAATCTATTCAAATTCGAAATTGAATTTCCAAGGATGAATAATTCGAAATTGGAGTATAATTGAAATATTAAATCAAACCCAAAACAGGATTGGAAAATTGAACATCGATTACAATGTAGTTTTACGGAATTTTAAAAAATGATTACAAAAAAAAAAAAAAGGCTAGGGTGTTATGATATTTAGTCATGATAAATGTATCAGAAGGGAGTATAATAATAATATTGAAAATATTTTCTTCAGCAAGTGATTTCAAAAGTAGAGAAAAACAATTATATTTTTACATTTGCAACAAACGAAGGAGCAATATAAATTTAAAAATGCATTATCACATTTTTGAATCGTGATTCTATTAATAGTATAAATTAAGTCTCCTGAAAGCATCTTTACGTCTAAACGAGAAAAACGCGAGAAATAGTTAACTGATATTGGAGATATTTGCACCATTTTGTATGCATTTATTAGAGAAGTTTTATTACTTTGAAATCATATAAAAAAGGAGTTTTAAAATTGTGATTTTAATTATTTCAAGGAGAAACGTTTCACACTGCTAAAATTGACTTAAGCGAATAATTTTTTTTTTTTTTTTTTTTTTTTTTTTTTTTGCATGTACAGCTTTATGTGGCACTTTCTATAGTTATCCAAAAAAAAATTTTTTTTTTCTTCCTTGGCACCAGGAGGAAAAGCAGTCAAAATAGTTTACAAAGAAATATTACGAAGCAAGCTGAGTTTTATTTTCATATCAAATTATACGCAGTTGATAAACAAGTGTGGAACAGTGGGTAGAATGTGTTTTTTTGTTTATTTTTAAAGTTCAAAACAGCTTTACTATTGTATATTTTTGGTGTATTGTTTTGTCTATGAACATATCATATTTTTACTTTTTAACAGTCTAAATATTTTGGAACAGCTTTGATGCACAGTCATTTTCGCCAAAAAAATTTATTGCCAAATTAAAGCGAAATGACTAAATGTGGCGCGAACGGCAGCAATAGCGTAACGGTAGCAAAAGCGCCACCGTAAAATTGTCAACCTCGCAAGCCGCCAAATGACTGTATATCAAAGCTTAACCAATATTTCTGAATGTGCTCAGTAAAAAATGGTTTTGTAGTTATTTTTGATTATTTCTAAATATATTTTTATGTTCGTTTGATTCTACGCGACATACCCATGCCATATCGGGTGGAGGTAGACTCAAATTTAAAGCTAATTTTTCCTCTTGGGCATTATTCCACGGATTTCACTGTGTCGGTACTGCTAGTTTAGTATATATATATAATTTTATTTCAATAAAATTTCTTACACTATTTCTGAATATTCTAATGAGGTTATGATATTCCTTTTAAAATTTGTAGAGATGTTTAGAAAATGATTATTTTAATAGTCAAATGTTTAACGTGAATAAATGCATTATATTATTTAAAAATAAAAATAAAATGGAATGATTATAAATAACAGATAATTTAATGGCTACAAAGTTCTCATAAATGGCTGTGTTTATATGTATTGAAAGTGGAAAATAATAGGATATAATACTAATGTCATTAGACGTTCATATTTAGAAGTTATTTTAAATAAATATATTTTTCGAGGTTATTGCAGATGTTAAAAAATGTACATTAATAATAAATAATATAGGTTTTAGATAATAAAGGAATTTTTAGATAAGGAAAATAAAACTCTCTGCCTTAAAATTTTTTTAGCTTTTTGAAATATCTAGTTTTAGCTTGCTCAAAAAGAAATAAAAAAAAAGTGCTCAAATATCCCCAATGATTTATTCAATGAAAAACAAAAACCGACGGAGAAAGGAATAAAAATATGACTTAAGACGAAAAGTAACTTTGGATATGGAATCACTTCAAAAAAGTGCTTATATTGAAGAAAACACACTTTTACTTTGGAAACTCAATTGAAAGACTTCCTCTCTCTCTCTCTCTCTTTTTTTACATTTTGCTGAAAAGAAGAAACATTTGTAACGAAAAAATGAATCTTTTTCTTTGCAAACACGCTTACCTAATTACTGAGATAATTAGAAAAAAAATAAGCCTTTTTTAGATCTAACAAGAAGTGTTTTTTATAAGCTTTTAATTTTCAAAATTTTTTCTTTCAAATAATTTATAAATATAAATGAATGAAAACTGTTTGTTGATCTCTTTATGCGCTGAATGCCATTAATTTTGAATGTCTTTTTGACGATTGAAATATAGTTTATGCAATCATTGAAATAATGAAGTCGTTTTTTTTTTCATATATGCGAATTTAACATTTTTATTCATCCAAATGAAAAGTGCCATATTTAGTATCAATGTAAAAGAAAAACTTATGGGAAAAATCTCTAAAAAAAGTCCCCCAAAAAAGAAAGTACATTTATGTAACTGTTTTAATTTTTTTTTATAATCTTCCCTTAATTATTTCCCATTAGAGTTCAATCACGCCAGAAAACAAAATGGAATTTCTTAATATTGTGTATCATAAAATTGTAATGAAATTAGTCATAATTTTATGAAATATTATAAATAATATATAATGTAAATCTAAAGTAATTTTAACAATAGATTTTACAATGCACCTGATGAAGGTAAATTTTCAAAGCAATGCAACAATTTCTGAATTGAATTTTCAAAAGAATTAAAATCAATTAATTATTTCCTACCAATACAAAAAAATTTGAACAAGAGCTTGGAAACTGTCGTATAAATAAAAATTATATCTTTATCATTTTAATGCGGCTTTATTTTGGTACCACTGTTTTTTTCTTAAGCACACCTTTTGGCGTAATCAAGAACAACCAGACAACAATCACTTTGTCTTCAGAAAATATAGTTAATATGTTCATATAAAATAAAAAATGTTCAAGAAAAAGCAGTAGATATTTAAAAAACATATCCATATATGTCATTTGAAATAACAAACTACAGCATTGTGAATAATCGAATAATTTATATTTCATTTGTTTAACAAAGTATTAATTTTATTTTATAAAATTTATTAATTTATTTTATTTATAAAGCATATTTTTAATTTAAATTAATTCAATAATTTTACTTAAATAAATTTAACCTCTTATTTAAAAACTCATTAAAATAAATTTATTCTCATAAATATATAAATTATTTTATATTTCTCTCTAGATTATTTAATTCATTTTATTTAATTTAATTATAAATAAAATATTTAATTTTATGAAAAAAATGTATTGAATTTATAAATTATATTTATATCGTTTTAAAATTAATTTCAATTTAGAAAACAAATGATATATAGGAACTTGTTTTTTCACTTCTGGGGCCATTTATTGAATTTTGGAAAGTATAATAACTAGTCACTTTTCTGAAAAATCTTAGTTAAAATTCTTTCACTGGATATTCTATTTACTTTATCATTTTAAAATTTGTCAAGCTAAATTTAAACATTTTTCTCCTATTTAATATAAAAATGATTAAAACATATGTTTGATTGATCTTACTTATTTACTTATTTACCAGATCGAATTTATTTTCACTCTACTATGAAGACACTCGCAGATCACGGGAGAAAATATTCCTTAGCCTTTGAATTATTAAGGAGCTAAATTAAGAAAAACCGACAATCATGAAAAGTATCTATTATTCAAAATAATCATAAAACCAAAAAAAGTCAATCCATAAATTTTAGACTATGTGAATTCATTGAAGCTCCTTTTCATTGTTAATTCTCTATGGAATAAAAATTATTATAGAGTTGGCCTCAAACTTGTGGCAATATATAAAATTTTAAATTACGTTATCCCTTTGTACATCGTCAAAAAGAAGAACCGTCTGTGCCGATCATAGATTACGTATAGAAAATATATACCATAATTAGCTGTTTCGTGATAGCATATTAACCACCTATATCGATTAGTTGGTTCTCAGGCCATGATTTTCTTTGTCGTGATTAGTTCCCTTTCCTAACCCCAGATGGCAGAATCTTGAGAAAGGATCGCTTGTTTGCTTTGCAGTCAAGAAAAGTAGACGTTCACGTGGAGTGTGAGAAATCAGTAGCTCACGATAAAAGCAGAAGAAATTTATTTTAATGATCACATGGATATCCAATAAGTTTCTTATGAAAATAGTAGTTTATGAAGAAAATAATTTTTATTATCGTTAAGAAATATTCATAACCGTGATATGGAATTCCTTATCAGAAATTGTATAAAAATAAGGAATGGCTCGATGTGAATAAAGGGATCATCAGTCATTCCCTATATTTTTCTTGAGCTCTTCTATTTTTAGGAAATAGGAGCACAGGATATGTACTCGCGAACAGTACAGAAATACTTCGTTAAGGAAATGCCCCCTATATTCGACATCAGTATCTGAGGCAGAATTCAATCACTATGAATAATAATATGGCCGAGTGAATGTGGAATCAGTAAGTGAACAATTTAAAAGGAGCAAAAATGAATCTGGAGGTTTTACTTTTAGAGGTTTTTATAGGTTGAATCCATATCACCATGTTTACAATAAAATAAATAAATAAAAAAAAACGAAAGGAAAACTCATTATTAGAAAAAGGATCAAGCAGCAACTAATATATGTGTTTGAAATAGTACATGCTTGTACTGATAATATTCTTAGTTGATGAAAATATTGATAATGAAAACAATAGATTTTCGTTTTGGAAGAACTCGGTTCTGATTAGTTTCTAGAACTAGTTTCAAGATCATTTAATAGAAATTGAATATTTTTTTTCAGAAATCAGTGTTTTGAATAGAATTTCTGTTCAGAAGTATGGAATCAGATGGCTCTTCAGAAGAGTTTACAACAGTGTTGTTAATTCCACCTGCAAATCTTTTTTTCAAAAACAGAGCACCTGCTTTGTTTATAATAAAATTTTCAATGTTATATGTAACCAAATGAATGAAATTCTGAGTTATTTTACGTCTTTCATTAACTGATTAGCTTGTCTACTAATGTGTTTGACTTTTTTAGCGGAAAACGTCACATGCATCTATACAGCTATAACCCGTCCATGTGCCAAAGTGAATCCCACTATTCTACAAGTAGTGAAAATATACTAGAAAATCGTTTCCTCTGGGTTATTTTTCTTACCCCATCTTTTTTCTATTTTACTTTATTTCTTCCATTATTTCTATTATTTTTGCTCAATATATTTTTATATAATTACTATTCTGCATCATTCAATTTATGTTTCCTCAATTATTTACAACCTGCCTCCTGGCATAGGGGTAGCACGCCTTCCCTGTGATCTGGGCGTCCTGGGATCGAGTCCCGATTCGGACGTGGTTGTTCTTCATATGTTCTATCTGTGAGACGTGTGAATGCTTATTTTGGAGAAAGGAAAAAAATATTATCATGATACAGAAGGGAATTGGTGATTGGTTTACATGAATTATAATCTCCTTCTATGACTATTCTTCGTCATTAGGAAAATATCCAAATTATAAGACTTTCCTGATCATGTGAACTTTGATTGGGATACTATAAAGGTACAGGTTGTTTGCTTATTTTACTATCCTTATCCCCTTTCAAGTAAAGAGGGCATTAAGACACAGTCTCTGTCATATCTCAAGAAATGTAGACAAATCTCAGAAAATTGGATTAGAAGATTCAACCTGTGACATCCAGAATTGAACAATTTGTACCTTCAACTTAGTTAAAGTATTTTTCCTATTAAGTATGGTTTTAATATGCGCTTTCTTAAGTCTTGTTATGATAAAAAAGTTTTCGAAGATACACATAGAATGTTTTATTATCAAAGTCTGTGAAGATATTCCAAAATGTCAGCTATAAAATATATTACCGCTTAAAGGTTATTCATGTGACTAGGAAAGCGACATGGCAATTATTACATACTGAAAATATATTTCATTCTCAAATGTTTTCAAACATTTTCTTTCTATTATTGTTCAGAATAAAGCTCTAGGAATTATTAATTTACCTGATAAATATAAAAACTCATTAATCACCACAATAATAAAATATTTATTCTATGAATTTTTTTAAATAATAGTGTAATATTAACAGGAAATAATGGGATAATTAATGTACCTTCTTGTACCATTTCCGCAGGCAGGAAATGCAACAAGTTTTATTGGTACTTCATTATAAGTATTTAAACAAATTTTCTGTGGATTCATCTTTACTCTCAGCTTTCTTTACAAGCTGTAGTATACTTTAAATTTCAAAACAAGCGTTTTCATGAAGAAATTTCGTCTTTTCTTCATTAAGCATGCTTATAAAAATATGAAACAGAAACAAATATAAATTTTTTCCGCTTTCAATTATGGTATTATATGTCGATGCATGCATTTTTTTGTGTTTAATATGCTTAAATTTCTTCTACTACTTTGGAAATCATAAAATCACAAAAATTATAAAAATCTAGATTCTAAGCCATGTTGTTTCTTATATTAAAACACCGATTTTGATTATCTCGTATAATTGTCTCAAATATAAAAATACCCCTTTTTTACTTTTGTACCAATGCATCATAATAGTACAATTTTACCAAAAGTACCATTTAGGGTTTACCGTTAATGGCTTGAATTGCTTTTTTTTATTTAAATAAAACTATTTGTAATTGTTTAAGGAAAAGCTCTTAGATCAAACTTCTTAAATTTAAGCGGAGCCATTTCCTCTATTTTAATAGAAATTTTGGCGCTACTTGGGGAGAAGAATGTGGATAATTTCACCAAATATAAAAATGATGGAGGACCAATGTCAGCGGAGAGGGGATATTTTTATGATTTAATTTATTATTGGAAACTGCAAATGGACTTCTAAAGAAATTTTATTCAATACAGTCAAAGAAAAGAAAGCTTTGAAAAGGGGAAAACATAGTCTTACTTTTAGTTTTCATTTGATTACCATCAATTGCAAAAGAATTCATTCACTTCGCTTCTCATAGTATTACTTAATTTATTAAGAGGAACGCAGGTTTAATCTAATTCATATATCTTAAATTTAATTTAATACGTTAGCTTTGATATAACTACCCTCATGTCTTCCAAGGGTGAATTGGCAAGTAAAAGTGAAACCTTATTTATCTTCAGCCCCTGGCACACACTTAAAAATCCTCAAGCAACAAATGTATGTTGCCTTGCGCGATAAGCTATTTTCGTTTTATTTGGCTCTTTTGAATCTTAAAGGCAAAATTTTTTCATAGCTTTGAAAGGATTTCGCGTAACTTTCAATACACACATAATGTAAAAAAATAAATAATAAATAAAAATCTTACCTATTTTACAATGATTTAAAAAAATTATTCTCCATACAAATAAAAATTAGTCCCGTTAAAGTTTGAAAGGAATACAATTAACATTTAAAGCAAAATTTGAAAATGTTATCCCAAGCGAAAATAAAATTTATAAAGGATTTCTCAATTTCTGTTTGTGAAATTGTGTTAGGTGTAGCAATTGTGAAATTCGTTTCCTGGGTCATAAAATTCACGAACTCTATCAAAAATAATTATTTTCTATGCAATTTGTAAAAATAACAATAATTTATTCATAATTTTAAGAAATTTAATACAGAAATGATATTATTACATTTGCAAAACTTCATGCCTTAATTAGATTGCATGCACTTAATTGCAAAAGCAAGTCTTTAGTATCAGTAGCAACTAGGAAATACTTTTCATTTTTAAAAAGTATAGTTATAAACTATTCATTCAAATTTTGAATTTTTGCGAGAGAATATATTGAAAAAGCGAATGAGGAATAAAATATAATCTTAATTTATGGATATGAATCCATTAAAAAAATTATGAGCATTTCAAACATGTACTAATAGTATGAAATAATAGACTTTCAGAAAAAAGTGATTATTTACAAAATTTTTAATGATTTTTCAGAAGAGTGGAGATGATCAAAATGTTTTTATTTAAACTATGTCATTTCAAAGCTATTACATTTGTCAAATGTTAAAACATCCATTAGTTTGAAATAAGTTGTGTTTGAATAAAATGTTAGCTAAGTCCCGTGATTTTGTGCTTCTCGAAGATCTTATCTTCGTTAAATCATTTCTTTTCAGATTAAGATAATTCTAAGCATCAAAAGAAATAAATTCATCTTCATAAGCATTATAACGATGGACATTATAATAAATTTCTTCTTTCTCAAAGAATAATAGATGCTGATAAGATTTGAAAGAAAAACATAATGGAATATCTCTCCTTTTTTATTCTCTCCCTTTTTTTATTCGCATTAAGTTACAACGACGCTAATAGGGTGTGAATCAATTTATTATTTAACATATTATCTCAACAATTAAATAGTTTTACTATTTTTTGTGAAGAAATGTTTCATTGATTGGATTCTAAATTTAATTGAATCCACGCATCTCTTCATGACTGAAATACAATTTTGCTCTGCCACACTCAATAAATTTGAATTTCATTAAAACTAATGTTTCATAAATAACGGACAAAAATATATTTTATTGTTCAGTTCAGTGAAACGGTTAATGAAAAAATTTTTTCCTCCAACAATGCATGGATGAATTACGTTATGCCACTGTTTGCATGATGATGCGTACATGAATGAGAATGGAATGGAAATTGTATTTAATATCATGAATGCATTCGTTGGGGTTAATAGTACCATACAAAAAAAGAAAAAAAACTTTTATCTTCAACTTTATTTTAAAAATATATGTCAATACTTTTGAATCATTAATTTTATACGATGCTACTTAGGAAAATAGATATAAAATAAATAAAACAAAATGAGAAAAAACAATAACTCATTAGAAATCATTTGGAAGAGCATTATATGGAAAGTATATTCAAGATAGTTCATGAAAATCACAATTTTATGATTAATTTAATTTTTTTTATTATGAGGAGTTAATTTTTAAAATAATTATTAAAATGATTACACTTAAAGATAAAACGCTCCTAAAAATATCAAAATGGACACTATTCAGTTATAGTTTTGAAATTTCACTGGACACATAAATGGTGAACTCCGACATGCATTGCAAAATATTGTCTTCACATTATAAAACTTTCTGCATGATATATGAAGGGCCAGAAAATTATAAACGCATCATATTTCCTATATATGGCAATACGCATCATATTCCTAATTTGGCATCGTGGAAAATTTGAAACTACCTGTAGCCTTTAGGTTGCACTTGTAAAATAGAAAAATGAAAAAATTATTGGCTTTTCTGCCCTCAATTATATCGAGCTTTAATGAAGAGTAAATAATAATCCAGTGTTTTCTTATGAAATTTGTTATATATTCTTACAAGAGTTGTGATTTATCTGATATAAGTGCCCATTTTACAGATATTTTAGAGAATAGGCAAAAACTGTCTCTTGGCTAGAAAAATATTTTAGGGCTCTCATATTTACAATTATCAAAGAGCACAAATCTAAAAGTAAATTGTAAAATGAATTCGTAATAGATTAAATCTGTGTAAACACATCTACATCTCACTTATCACATATTTTCTTATATTGCTTTCTGAGAGTTTTAAGCAGGCCACAAAATTAATCGAAAGCTGATATATAATTTGGCGAATTTCATTATAATTATTATAAACTATATTTTTTATAATATTAAACAAATTACGAATGCAAATTATTAGTGAAACACTTATGCACTAAAAATTTTGTGTTGGATTATAATAATGCTGTATGTTCTTTTTCGCTTGATTCTCAGAGATAAAAAAAATAA
>JAPMOR010005653.1:280858-295313 GCA_026543865.1 Argiope aurantia
TTTTTTATATTTCTGTATTTGATTTATTTGAATTTTCAATTATTGTGCTCTTAACAGGTTTCTTGGAAGGCAAATATAATGAAAAGATCGATCTTCTACAGTTAATGAAGACCGAAACTTCCAACGTTCATTTTAATATCTGGCCAATCTTTTTCTTGAACAATTGTGTGGATTATTGATTCATAAAGCTTATTTAAAAAAAACATTTTGTTTCTATTTTAGTAGTGTATAATTAAATAGATTATTAAATTAAATCTATTTATTTATTAAGTTAATTTCAGCTAAATTCAGATTATATCATCAGTCCTGACATGAAGATCATTAATTTCAATGTCATTTAATTAGCCATAATTTTTTACAACAGTTTCGGCACAAAACAAAATATTTTTTTTTTGTAATTTTCCAGTATTCGCTTTTAATACTTTTGTTATTCGTAAAACGATTAGAATTCTTGAGAATTGATTAGAATTCATATAATGGGTGCTCTGCAAACATTACCATTGAGGTGTTTAGAGGAAACAGCTTCTAAAAGACATAAATAAAAAGTTTTTCTGAGCCAGGATATCAAGTTAACTTATTATTTACTCCTATAATAATTTATCTTCTGTGTATAAGAATAATTGTGAATCTAAAACTAATTATTCATTATAAGAAATAAAAACAGAATTATAGATATTGTAAAAAAAATATTTATTTGTCCTTTAAAATGATAAATTTAGATAAATCATTTTTTAATTTCTTTATTAGAATTTTTAAATAAATAAAGAAGAAAAAATTTATTTGATTCGTATTTACTTTTCAAGATGAGACAAAATACGATAATACGGAAACCTGTTCATCCAATCGGGCACCTCAAGTTACTTTTCCTTATCTTGATGCGAGAAACGTATTTACCTGAACCTCGGAATTCTACTTCGCACTGAGAGCACGGCCCCTCTTTTGAACAAGACGCATGCGCACGGTGCTTCTCGCAGAAAAGGTATCCTTCGATTCCTTGACAGTTTGGGGCCTGCTGTCACACTTGGCGCGCGGGACGGAAAAGTTACCGGCACTTCGCATTTATTTATTGTGAGAGTCCCGCGAAAAAGGCCTACGAAAACAGTAAAAGTGTTTATGAAGTCCTGCTGGAAAAAGACAGAACAACATGCAGGGAAATTTTCCGAAACTGCCTCTGAGTTACAGAAGTATTCAGATGCCTAACTGTTGCTCTTTTCTTCAAATCGTGTGTTTTTTGCCTCGATGTTTTTGCCTCGATGTAATGTGGTGTCCCGAATAGATGTTTGCTGTCAAGTTTCTTATTAATTGTTCTTTCTAATGCAAAATGGTAAGTGAATCACATTTCATTTGTCTTTTAATAAAATTCCTTGATAATAAAATCAACGCTTGGTTCGCATAATGCACCTGAATGATTTGGTCTAAAAACTAAATTATTTATGATTTAATTTAGTTAATACAGGTTTAAAAAAGTTTTTCTAATATGACAAATTTTTTTCTCAGACATAATTTTTTTAACAGTTGCTTGATTTATATGATAAAAAAAATTATGATTAATTAACCCTTTGAAGTAGTAATAGTTTAATAACTTATTTGAACAATTAAGTTATTTCTTCTGCTTTCAAAATCAGAAAATTGCTATGAATTATTAGCTTTTATTATTATCTTTTTCCATAGAGAAAAGGTTCATTTATTAATACCTATATAAGACAAAAGATGCGATGTGAAATTTTCTGTAATAATAATTCCTCTAATATTGTAAAGTATCAATATTTTTCCCGATACAATATATTCAAGAAAGATTCAAATTTAGTATAAACAGAAATGCTAAATATTTACTATTTGAAAACACTTAATAAATAAATTTTAGTAATAAAATTTACTCTCTTAGTCTTTTTTTTTTTTGTAAAATTCTTGTTTTCCTTAATATATTCAATTCATTATTACTCGACTGTTTGCGTTAAAAAAATATTTCACAAAAATAATTTTTAAATTTCAAATATGAAGTGGTTGTAATTTCTATTTTAATTAGAAACTAAAATTTTAAAAAAAATGCATACTTTCTTTTCAATAATTTAATAAGTCAAAAATCCCACAATTTTAATTTGCCGCATTCTTGATACATATATCGATTCTTTCTTCTGGAACAATATGTTGCGTCGTAATCGATAGACTACTGTATAAGAAAAAAATTAATATATTCTTTCTACAAATTTAAATTATATATTTCAATTTAATTTTACTTATAAGAGTCCATTTCATTTCGAAAATTTGTGAAACTTAATTTATTTATTTTCCAGTGGCAACAAAACTTTATATATGTATAAACTTTATGTATATATATATATATATATATACTTCATTTAAAGTTTTAAAACAGCTATTAGTTTTTGGGGAAATCAAGGGAAGAATGCAACGGTGCTAAGAAATTAAACTTAAAGAAACAAATAATGGATTGAATAAACAACAATAAAAAAAAGCTGCTTATAAAATAATTAATAAAATGAAACTCATTAATAATAGCACAGGTTAAAAACTCTTAAATTTATTGTCCTTCAAAATGTTACCATTTTTATATTTATATTTTAGAAAATTAAATAATTTCTATATTACACAAAATCATAAAGAATATTTTCAGAAAACTGCTATAATATTATAGAAATAAACTTCTGATTCTAAATTAAATATAAACTAAATATTCTTAATCAATAATGTTTCTAATAAGCGAAAATTGACTTGTTGAGATAAGATTTTTAATGTCTGTAATTGACCTTACTAAATAAAAAAATATATTAATAAAATCCATTTTTACGATATTCGATTAAAATTTCCTTTCATAAAAGTGTTAAATATTCTTGTTATACTTAATAAATTAATAGTTATATGAACCGTCTATGTCTATATTTATGTGGTAATATATGCATATTATTTGGAATTTGTATAAAAATGCGTCCGATAGAAAGAAATGTTTAAAAACTCTTCATTGAAATTAATAAATATTTGGTTAAGTATTGAAAAGTTCTTTTACAGCTAACCCACTAGAGTTCTACAACTTTCGACTTTAAAAAGTTCTTTTTCGATACTTAAAAAAGTAATTTGAGACATAAGATATGTTTAAAAAAATTAGGCTGAAATCCAATAACTTTAAAGCTAACCGTTAAGTATTTGTGAAGCAATTAGTTTATGAAACTATTTTGTGCATTTTTATTTTGTTATTACAAATTCATAAAGTTATCAAAACGCAATATGAATTAAAAAAACCTTGTCCTTAAATTAAAAGATTTATAAATTAATATTAATTTTTTATTTTGCACATTTCGATGCAAAAATAAAAATTATTATATCTTCAAAAAATGTTCGATTTTAAGATTTCGATGAATTCTAAGTTTTTAATCTTTTCCCAAGACCCAAAATGTCCACTTTTGAAATGCGTATCTATCCTTTTTATGAATATATTCAAAAATGGATCTAGATGAGCATTTAGTTTTATATATCTCAGTAAATTTTAAATACATTTCATCAGTATGGGTATGTGTATGACCGTAATATATTTGTTTATCATCAGAACTACAATTCGATATTTAAATTTTGAATCACATCCTTAGATCTGTGGATTTTTGCCTTCTGTATTCGCATGTATCGTAAACCGAAATCTGAAAATTGAAATAATTTAGATTCGTGAATTACATGACAAGATCAAAATTAAAAAATATGGAATAGTTTTAAATTTTGACCAAATCGGTCAAGCAGACGAGTTATAGCTGTATAAAATTATTGATACCCTTTTTTATTATGAAATACTAAACACAAACTCGATATGTAGTGGAAGTAAACGAAAAACATCGAGATGACGTACACTTCCTTTGCTAGTTCCTTATTTTTATCTGTTAAATATTTAAATCATGATTACTAAATATCTGATATGACTTCTCCTTCTTCTTATTATTGGTCAATTCAACGATGTATGTTAAATTTGGACCAGCATTGGCTCCTGTGAGTCTGTATATTCAGAATAACTTATTTCTATATCAAAAAATATTTAGTAAAGATATCTTGCTCTATGAAAATGAGAGTCTCATGAAAAATTTGAAAATAAATTTATTTTTTTCATTAAAATATATTTTATTTATTTAATAATCATACATTTCTCCAGTTTATTTATTTAATAAGCTTACCGTTTGCATTCCTAATTTTAATATATTATATATTTTTTTAAATTTCTTGTTACAAAAGGTTGTGTTTACAAATAGAATAAAGGGATATTACATATAAAATGGGTTCCGGCATTCGGTTTTAAGAATTCAAAACGTCATTTTGATTCATAATTTCATAAATATTCAAATAGAAACAAATTGAACGAATTTGATAAAAATATTCTTTGGAAAAAATTTTAATACTTTGATCATCTGACCATTATTTTCATTTTATAAATGGAATTGATTTTTTTTATCTTAAATTAAAAAAAAAAAGACTAAAGTGACTAAGAACTAGAGTATTTTATACTAACTCTAAAATTTAAATTAAAAATTATCCAGAGTTATATTGTTATTGAATGGCTTTTGTATTTGCAATACTTCCATATATAGTCAGGTCCCATTCTACACATCTCCTCTAATGTTACTTTTCTTAATTTGAATTTTTAAATCTCAAAACGTATATGTGTTTGATTTGATTTGGTTGGAACATAAATATATTATTAATATTTCTCATCCTTTTGAATTAAATAAATTTGTTTTCAAGAAATTTTTACCACACACTGAAGTGCAAATCAAATATTTATAGCAGGATTGATACTCATAAAACCGCAATCACATGATAAACGGATTTATCACCCATTTTATTGTAGTAGAAAGTATTTTTAGATGAAATTCATCAATTATTAAACCTTCACAGTCAACTGTTTCAAAATATATAAATTAGAGATTTTTTCTCTTAACAACTACTGAAATTATAAAAATACTCATTAAACATTTTAACTTTCATACTGTAATATTTTTGATGAAATTACTCATTATTTTTTTGAAAAACATATGGACCAACTCCAAGCACTGAAGGAAAAATTGTCAGAAATTATCTCCAAATTTTTTGAAGAAAAATCCTAGTTATTTTTTCTCTTATGAAACTGTTTTGTTTTGTTAATTGGTATTTAATTTAAAAAATAAAAATAATTTAATCTAAAGGGTTGAATGTTTTTTTTTTCTGATTCTCATCGCAATTGAATAAATATATTAATATAATTATATAATAATAATAATATAATATAAATATATTAATATAATAATTAAATTGCTTTGTGGTGATATTTTAAATTTCTTCTTGCAATAAGGGCAGTGATTATCAAAATTAAACCGACTTTATTTACTGGATTTGAGCTATTTGAATCACTTATTTACTGGATTTGAGCTCACCTTCATTGTGAGACCTTATAAAACTCATTTATTATTGAAACATATAAACATGTTACTTATAAAATAAAATAAAATAAAACACTTAAGTATTATCATAATAAATTATTGTTTTTTTCATATATGCTTTATCTCATATAGCTCTGACTCCTTTCCATCTGCCTCTCTTAATTCATTGTCAATAAAATTTATACGTACATTTGTAAAAGCAAACAGCATTATCGAATGTTTTGGAGCACGTCACCCAATCCTTCGAAAGTTATTCTGGGTACAAGGTCATACTTATTAAAGAGCCTTTTTTTAAGTCTACCTCGTTGACCAGTTTAGAAAGCTCCAGCTAAATCCAGTTTGGATTGAATAAATTGCTATTGTTAGCAGTAATTACAATTTCGTAAAATTATATAGACTTTTTTAGTTTTCATAAATTAAACTTCGCATCGAAACGTCGTTAAATATTGTCAATTAATTATTTTCGTTTTTTGCTTTTTTGAAAGAAAATTTGTTGAAACATATTTAAACAATAAAAGTCTGAGTGTGTAATGAGGATAAAAAAAATCTTCTAGGGGAAGAATATGTATTTTTTTAAAAAACTGACAATAAGGATGGAATAATTGTCTAAGTTGTTTATTTGATTAGGATTGTTTTTAATTACAGTGGATGTTTCTAAAAAATGGAAAGGGTCACTCTTTAAAGAAAGTTGAAATAAACTGTTAAGAATAATAACACGTTATTATTAAAATAACATAAAAATGATTTAAAAAATCATTTTATAGGAATAACAGCATATATATTCGATTTAATATTTTTAAGGCATATTTTTAAATTCGTACTTTGTATTTTAGATATTTAATTTCTCATTACATTTCCACTACTTATTAATACAAAAAGAAGAAATAAAAACTATACTGCCTAGTTTTCACCTTTTGATATGGGAGAAGAAGAAGAAAATCTGTTGATTTTTATGGACTTTTTAGGATATTTGACTGTTTCGCTTTTCATAATGATTATTTATTTTTCATAAAATGAATGAACTCTTAATACATAAAATAGCATTTTAAATTTTAAATTTTGATTTTTCTGAAAAGTTGTTAATTGTAGTTGTTTAAGTGCTTTTAATCGCACTTTTAAAATGGGTTACTACAGTGAACATAAACAATCAATTAAATTACAAACGCTTTCCTTTTCTTGATTCTTGTCAAGATTGTTTCTGTTAAAAAATACAAAAGAAAATAAAATTATTTTTGAGTTTCTTTGCTTGTCGATTCCATTTAATATAAATTTAATCAGCAGTTATGTATTTATATGAAAGGAACATAGCATAATTATAATGATTTTCTCAGAATGTCATATTATAATTAAACTCGCGCTTTAAATCATTATTATTTTAAAGCCATTATGTCGAATTATAGATTTAATGCAATAAATGTATATTCCTGATTAAACAATTTCATAATGCATATTTGAAGTAAATAAATAATTTCTACACACGCAGCTTCAACTTATATGATTTCCTCTGGCAAACGAAAATAATCCCTTTTTATTATTTTCCCAGTTTTTTATTATTAAAATATAATTAAATAGCTAAATTTAATTTGCCTAATATTTTTTCTTTATTTATAAACTTCATTTAAAATCTAATTATTCCTAATTTTACTAGGTTAATATATTTCCTTTCTTGGGAGTGCTTCATTCGTTTTAAAATTAAAACTTTTATGCTACACAAATCCTATTTACTGTTACTCCTTTTAAGGGGACAGTGGACACTATTATTGGATATTAGGCAGTCATGATAATGACTTTTTATGCATATGTATTAAGATATAAATACGTCAATTTTTAAAAAAAACATTTAAAATGAATTATATCATTTTTTTAAATTAAAAGATATATAATTTTTAAAAATCTAAAACTATTCCACTCGTTTTAATTTATAATTTTTTCTATTATTTTTTTTCTTATTACCCAACGTAAATTTATTTGGAACAAAACTTCGTATGATTTTGTAATTCCAATTAAATTATAATGTTTAAGAAATATCTTTATTCATACTTACTGAATTTTTATAAGAATTTTATGTTTTTCTGAACTAACATTGACTTTTAACGATCTATAAAATCTCAAAACATAAAATGCATACATACCCCATTTTCTTTTAACGTTTGACTGAAATTTTTATTATGGATTTGATTTAATTTATTCAAAAATTAAGATACCTGAAAAACTCATTAAGATGTACTTTTATCCATATGTATTGGTGATAAAACTTGTATTGGTGTATATGTGTACTTATACACATATGTATTGGTGATAAAACTTGTATTGGTGTATATGTGTACTTATACACATATGTATTGGTGATAAAACGATAAAAATTTAGAATTCATCCATTTTTGAGTATTTCAAATTGCACTGTCACCTTAAAAATCTCTTTCAAATTTTATTCTTAAGGTTACTAGTTAAATTAAGCATGCAGATATATTAGCAAGGAAGAGAAAATGCTAATTTACTTTTTAAAGAATTGTCTCTCAATTTAAACTTTTATTTAGAAATCGTATATATAAATATTTTTTAATTGAATCGTTTATCTCTTTGTAAGCATATAAGAATTAATTAACAATTAACAGCGTGTGAAATAAAACCGTAGTTATTCTTTCCGCTCTTCGACTGGCAATAAATTTATTAATAATCAGTTTAATCATCTGCCATTTATCAAGTCTTAATATAGCTGTCTTCATTATTCATCATGTGTTTGATTAACTCAAATGACGAGCTTTTGCTCTTCAAATATCTGAATTAGTAAATGCATATGTTGACTTTCTATATCCTTTCTTAGAGGCTGCGCCAATTATCTATTTGGTTTCGATAATAATATCGTATTTTTAGAAAACAAATTATAAATTCATGTTAAATTGTTAAATTCATGTTCACACTATTTTTATTCATAATATTTTTTTGTAGAAAATTAACATATAAATATCATTTATTAATTTTTCGATAAACTGCGTTTATATTAAGGAACATGAATGAAAAAACATAATTTTACATATCTTGATTTTTACAAGATATATAATATTGTTAAAATTCCTAAAAGTTGCGTTTGTTTAAAACTGATGATTAAGAACTTTTGAATCATACATAAATTCAGTTTCAGTTCTTGCTTATATATATTATGGTAAACAAAATGAATTTAGGATTATTATTGAAAAATAAAGTAAAATCACATTTATACACAAAATCAAAGTATCAAATAAGGAAAAGAAAATAACTTACCTCTTTATTTTTAAAAATTATATAATGTTGATAAAACCCTAAAATATGCATCTGTTTAAAACTGATGACTGACAAATTTTGCATTATGTATAAATTCAATTGCATTTCTTGCTTATGTATTTTATGGCAAACAAAATACAAATTTAGAATATCGTTGAAAAATAGTGTAAAATCACACTTGCAATCAAAAAATAATCCATAAATTATATAATATTAATCCTAATTAATATTATATAATTTATCCTAATTTGTTTAATTTAATGGATTTAGGAAAGAAAGTACAAGGTCTTGAAATAACTGTCTTTATAAATTTTCAAAATTTTTAAAATCTGATAATAAAAGAAACACAAAGTGCAAGAAAGAAAGGTTTAGAATATCAAATACAATCAGCAGAGGTGATCTCCCAGAATCTTTTTTACAAACTTTCTAATAAAGATGTTATTTACCTCCCCCCCCCCGCATAAAAGAGTGGACCTTAAATAAAGCCGTGAATGCTTTGCATGGCAAATAATGAATCTTTTTACAAAACATATGCACGTGGTGGCCAAAATTGTGGACATTTTTGAAACTTTTAATGTTTTCTAACTTTGTATGCTTATAGAAAATGTAACGTTTCACAAAATGGAAACACTTACATATCATTTTAAAGAGAATTTAATACTGATTTCTATACCACAAGCAAAATTCAAATCTTTGCAATACAAAAAAAAGTTGAGAGGCAATGATTATCGAGATACATTAGATGCTTATGACTGCAGTGAGTTAGTGCTTAGTAAGGTAGCCTTAATTTTTTATTACAGCTATACACTGATGTTTTATTGAGCTGACAATGGTTTTAAGCTCTTCCTTCGTTGGTTGTTGCTTGATGCCAGGAAATAATTATAGACTCAATTAATCCATTTTTATTTGATGAACGCTTCATATCTATAAGAATTTTCAAACGGTAACATAAGTTCTGAATAATCTTCCGTTTAGAACTGTTTTGCGGCTATGATAACAATTCATTGCTCTTTGTACTAAATCACACTTTCGATATTTTTGCTGTATTTCAAGGAGTTGAATCCTGCTGAAAAATAAATGATGCATTGTTAGGAAAGAGATCACTGATGGAAGATGTAAGTTTTGGCTCTAGAATAGTATCAATGTATTTTCTTGCATTTAATGTCCCATCGATAACATAAAAGAGACCAATACCATCTGCAGACATGCAAGACCAAATCATTACACAGTTCATAGTTGCCTGAATGCAGTCAGTATATAACTTTTCGCCTATTCTATGTCTTATATATTTTCACTATCGCTACCAAATAACAATATATTTTTTTCATCACTCCTATAACTTGTAACCACTGATCATCTGGCCAAATAATGTGTTCTTTTGCCCACTGAAATCTTTTTATACACTGCTGTAAATTTTTTCGTTGAATTCTACCTCTCAGTCTAACAACTAATAATCTTCTTCTGATTGTTCTTGAACTGACATAAATGCCAGCATCATTCAATTCACTTCTGGTGGCCGCTGATGGCATTCTTCGAGCATGAAGATATAGTCTTTTTATTCTTCTGCCATGTGCAGATGTGATGTACCATTTCAGCTAATTCCCGCTTTGTTTTTTATTGAATTTGTCTCCAGATATCGTAAACAAAACTCTCGGACGCCATATATAATTACTGAACCACCCACCTGTTTTGCAATTTCACCATTGAAAAGATCACATTCATGAAACACAATAATCTTAGTTCCCTTTAAGAGTGTCCAATCTATTCTTTTATTTGATGGCATTGATTCATGACTAAATATTCGAAATATTTACAACAATTCCTAATAAATATTAAAAAGCTTAACAAAATTTCTTGTGATTTGTTTACATAATAAACAGTCTTCCTTCTATAGAAAAAGGCACAATTATGACCTGTTCAAACTTTAAACATGATGTCATCTTCTTCAGGCAGTTATTAAAATTATTTTTGTTGCCAGAAAACGAACAGGGATTGGCCAGGACAGTTAGAAATTACACTCCACTTCATCAATGTGTTTGTTATTCAGATTAAAGTAAGAATAACTTTTATTGTATTGAAAATATTTGAATTTTGCTTTTTGTATTGAAATCAGCATTACATTCTCTTTAAAATGATATGTAAGAGTTTGCATTTTGTAAAATTTAACATTTTCTATAAGCATACAAAGTTAGAAAACATAAATATTTTCAAAAGTGTCCACAATTTTGGTCACCACTGTATGTGCTAAGAATATAACATTTTTACTAAATCTACTGTACGAATATGCATTTTGTACGCCTTTTTTCGCCTATTGCAACTAAAATTTGCATGTAAATATTGTAATCATGTAATTATTGAATTTCATTGCTTTAAGTCATTTCTTTGTGAATTATTGCGTTTATATGCATTGAAAAGTACAGAACTAACTGACAATCTTCCCTGACAGACGTGGTTCAAAATCTAGTAAGAATCCATATTTGGAATGTTGAACCTGTCTACAAAATTTTATTAATTTTGCAATCTACATTCTGAAATTATCAAATTTACTTGTAAATGAATTGCCAGATTTCCTCTGAATAGATTTCGTTTCTCTTTTGTGGCATATCTAGAAATTTGATCTTAAGTCCATTTGCTAAATGTCATTCGTTTAACTCAAAACGTTTGCGACGTTCACAGACATGGTAGAAAGGCAGACAGATAGACATAATGCCTTTTTTTCTGTATTTAGGAAGTCTGTGATTTGGAAAGTCTCCAAAATTTTGAGTTTAAATTTTTTGATGACAATAATACTTCCCATATATTTCGTATATAAAAAAGTAAAAATGACGAAATCATTCATTTGAAGTTAAGAAAAATAAATTCTAAAAAAACTCAAAAGAAATAAAGATTGAAAATACTCTGCTTCAAAAAAATAATATTCAAAATTCAGGACTTCACATATAAAATATTTTGTCAAATGTTTTAAGTATGGCTTGATTAAAAAAGATTCGAAAACTCTTTTTTTTTTAGCTGACTGCTTTGCAGATTGAAATAAATTTTCATCTTTAAGTGTTCATGTTAGCATCTTATTTTTTTGCTTACTTATGTATGTAATTAAAGATGAATGCGTAAAAAATGCTTTGCTCATTTGTTCAATGTTTTCTATTTATATATTAGTTATAATAATATTTATGAATATCTGAATTGGAAACTGAAAAATCAATTTAAGATTTAACACAAAAATCATTTAAATAAAAAAAAAGATATATATTTTTTCCCATTATTCTTTCTTCAGTCAAAGTTCAAATCTTCTACAGTAACTGGAACACTTTACTTGCATTTTTGCACACAAAAATAATTTTGATAAGTAATTAGAAATATTATACTTTAATAAGCACTATTACTATCAATAAAGATACTGTTTTTTTAAGCTTATATTTTTTATTATATTCTTATATATTTTTATATTTTTTATTAATTATTTCCTAATTAATTAAATTAGGAAAAATTGTGAATAAGATTTAATAATATAATCATTTTGAATAATTTATCTTTACTTAAATTTGATTTTATAATTTTTTTTATAAAAGTATCCTTTGACTCTTTCTGAAAGGTACATGAAAACGATGGACAGATTTTCATGATTTTAATTTTTATTTAGTATTTCTTCAAATATTTCAATGGATGACTAAAATAGTCTTTTAAAAATATAACCAATAACAATTCAACATTTGATTAATTAACCTCTTTGATTTTTCGTAAACTTTCACGAGTAATGTCAACAAAATGCTACTTGGAGGAATATAATATCGAAGCATATTAGAACAGTAAAAATTAAAATAAATAAGTACAAATATGTATGAAAGTTTGTAAAGCTTACAATTTTGACATATGTTCATAGAAATTGCTAAAATATATATTAGTGAGTCTTGTATGCTTATCAATAAGTTTCATAACTCTTGTTCATCTATGAGTTTGATCGTTAACAGCATCCTTGTTACAGTAAAGCTCTTTTTTGCGGGTACATTAGATAGCTTAGTCCACTATTTGCTCTCATTCTCAGTTTCAAATTATTCCTTTTCCATTTACAAAAATTAGCAACAAATAATCCATCTCTATTCTTAAAATCATTTGAAGATTTTTTTTTCCAAATTATTTCTTCGGGGTTTCTGGAGAAATTTAGGCTTTTTTTTTTGACGTTTTCATGGATGTTTTATTGTTGATTACTGTCTTTGGCAAACCATTTGCGTAGAGGCAAATGACGGATTTACTGTTTTTTCTAATGGCATTCTTAAACACCTTTCCAAGCTCTACCTTTCAAGTTTCTATTACGATCTATTCGATGTATTTATACTTGAGTTCAGTTTTCTTTCAGAAACGCCATTGATTAAAATTTGTATTTACCTATTTGTGGTCCAAGTTACTAAACTTTCTTAAGAAGAAATCATGAAAAAATAAATGAGATATATCAAGTTATATAAATATAAAGAAAATATATGAGATAAATTCAAGAGTTTTTAAGAAACATGTGTCTTACGAGTAAACCCATTATTGTATTCATGCTTTTGGATTGCTGTTTCCGAAGTTTTATTCTATAGTAATATCAAAGCAAATAAATGCATTAAAAATTTCAACAGAAAGTCAATACAAATTGATTTGATGTTTCTTCAAACTTTATTTTTGAAAAAAAAAGAACACATGAGATTTTTGATGATTTTTAAGGATATTATTGGATTTGTTATTGAAGATTCAAATGAAATATTCATTATAAGACAAAAGTAAAAATAGGTTCATGTTTTACGAATCTTGATAAACATACTTATATTTTGCTTTCATTTTTAAATATTTATATCTCAATTATAAACAAACTATCAAATAACTATAGATAAAATCGTTCAAGATACTTTATTTGTGAAGGATTTCAAACAAAATGTTTGATAACAATTTATTTTAATTTACAAAGAAATGTTGATGGGCTATTCTTTTTATTAATTACATTTTAGATTAAAATACAAAAAGATATTGTTGACTTAGAAAGAATTAATTTCATCAAGAATTGCCTAAATGTTTTCTAAATACCTCCGTTATTCATTTTAATGAAAATAAACATTTATTCAAGAATATTATTAAAAACTTTGATGAAGTACAATTTTGTAATCAAAAGTTTGTTTTATTTCAACATTATATAATAATATTTGAAAAAAAAATATTTTTTTAATTCTTTTTCAGCCTTTTGTATTTTTCGCTAAATTCTTTAATTATACATGTTTCATATACTATGTGTAATTACAGAGTAAATAAAATCTTGAAATTTAAACAGAATTTCAAAATAGTTTGTTACTTTTCAATCAACGAACAAATATAACAAAGTTATTTTGCCTAATAGTTCTTGAAATTATTATTTGCAAAAATAGATGCAATACAATCAACGAAGATTATTTTTTTCATTGCTATATTTGCCTAATGTTTTGTATTTATTCTTACTTGTGTGCGTTGTCATTTATCAAATTTCAATACATTCTGCTTTGCAAATGTACATAATCTGTTTGCTTACACTATTTTTACATAATACGCATATTTTTTTTTAAGATAAACAAAATTACTTATTTAAATGTATCAAAAGTTTTATAATTATAAAGAATAAAAGGCGTTTTTTCAAGAATTGGAACAAAAAAATTGTAAAGGGTATATTATGTAGTTTATATGTACATCACATAAAGTTTAGTTACAGATTTTTATATTTTTATATGAAACTATATTTTTAAATATTGCTTGTAAAAATATCATCGAAACATTTAAATCTTATA
>JAPMOR010005653.1:298694-345221 GCA_026543865.1 Argiope aurantia
TATATATATATATATATATTTCAAATTTTAAATGAAATCAACGAACATTTTTAATGAATGAGAAAAATTTCAAAGAGATGGTATCAGAAGACACGATTATCATTGGCTAATTATTTTTCATACTCCAATAATAACGATAGATCCAGTTATGTGCTGCCATTACCTAGCAATAAAGCAATCGACTTACAAAGTAAAGAATCCATTCTGGAAACTCGTTTACGTTTTAAAACCTGGTTACATAAGGCTTGGGATATTTTTAATTTTTCGTCCTCTCATTGCAATCTGTGTGCATATTTGAAAGTAAAGCGTTGTTACAATAATTGGTTTCTTTATTTAATCCTGTATCAAAATTGCTTATTCATTCGTGTATAACTGTTTACTATTCCTTGCTACCATGATTTGATGCCTTTAATAAAGCCAAAAATATTGATAAAAATCAAGTTTTATGAACTTGTCATGTAACATTTAAATCACAGTGAATGAGTTGCAGAATCTCGGCTTAGGGTTGGTAGGTTTACGTCTGTCATGTATAGATTCAATCTATTATAAATGTTAATTAACTTGTATTTGGGATTGTACGAAAGTTCGGAAATAGAGCACCGCATGACGTTTGGAAATAGAGTGCCGTATGGCGTACCATTCTCTTCACTTGTCCGTTGCCCAAAATTAATGGTATTTTGTTAATGTTAAGCTGTTGTATAACTTAAGCAAGCTATTGTATAACTTAAGCAAGCTGTTGTATAACTTTGAAAAAGTATGTTTTCCTAAATTTAACTTAGATTGTATTTGCTTTAAAAAAAGCATTTACTATGAATTTGATACATTCTTCTAATGAAAAAATTATTAATTACTGGATATTCGTGAGATTTTTCTCAACTTTGATAAAAATTTGCACTTAAGTTTCTAATAAAAAGTATGCGATCTTTTATATTCTATCAAATGTTATACTTCTGTTATTTCAGTTACCGTATCAGTGTTTAGATGATCTGATATTAAAAACATAATGAGAAAATAAAATCATTTAGTTAAATTTTTGTCTTTTGAAAAAAAAATATTTTAGATCATAAACTCCTTGCAGAATTTTATATATTTGTATTATGATAAATATTTTATTTAATTATTTGCAAGCATATGCATGTATTAAACATTGTATGATAATTGGAAATGATTTCCATAAAACTTTAATTAAATTAAGCCATACGATAACCTGAAAAAAGCTACCATAAGAATTGTTTACAATAAAAACTGTTTTAAAAAGAAATTAAAATTCAGTGTTGGAGATTCAATATTCAGTGCTCCTAGTATCAGAAAAAATCTTGCAATTTTTTTCTCGGCTCTCATTTTTGGAAATGCACATATTTCATAGATTATATATTTTCTCTTATAGCACATACCAAAATAATATAGCGGAATCCATCAAAAAACTGTCATGTTGCTTAATCTAATTTCTTAAGTCAGTGATGGTGACTAGTTTAGTTTAAAAACTGTAAATAAATGATAGAGACGCGTGATTTCTTTACTTTCGTTTTCTGGAGAAAAAAAAATAACACTTCGACAGTAAGGAAA
This sequence comes from Argiope aurantia, assembly GCA_026543865.1. Taxonomy (NCBI): domain Eukaryota; kingdom Metazoa; phylum Arthropoda; class Arachnida; order Araneae; family Araneidae; genus Argiope; species Argiope aurantia. Next base: position 300,261 of record JAPMOR010005653.1, read on the forward strand.
ATTTTTGTGTAAATTTTGCGTACAGTACGATATTGAAATCAAAAACTGAATGAAGTTTACATCTGGAAACCCCTGTTACGTAGAATGAATTGAACAATGCAAATCTGGGAATTCTTTTGCCTTGAAAGATTTATGTTATTTCAATGCTCATGCTACGGTACAAATAGTCACGGACAGATGCGAATTTTACTTTTTATTATAGACGACAATTCTTTTCAATGCAATCGCTCTAACATTCATGTTTCGAATTTCTCGCATGTTTCTATCAAAAAGTTTCATTTGTAACATTTGTTTAAAACTGATTGTATTGTAAAAAAGATTGTCTTGCAAGCATCCAAACTTATTTTTGCAAGTATCGGTTTTTACACATTTAATTTAATTTTATAATTTTAATGTTTTCTTATGAATTGAATAGAAAAAAATCTAAAGGAAAATATTTAATTTTATTTGAAAATTGGAAAAGTATTTTTTTTCAGAGATTATTTGATTGTTTTTTTCATGAACTAACCAGCTTTTAAAGACAGAAACTAAACCAAATAAGTATAGGACAATTATAATGTCAAGTACTATATATATATATATATATATATATATATATATATATATATATAACAGTGTTTTATACATGTCTAGATCGTTAAGCCTATAGGCGCCAATTTTGTCTCAAATGTGCTTTTGAAAATGGAAAAGATTATCATGGATCAAATTTAGTTTTGAAATTCTAATTAGAATTAAAAATATATATATATATATATATATATAGAAATTATAGTATTTTCACAATAACTTCAAAAATGTTATAAGGCAAAAAAAATAATCGCATCTATATTAGACAAAATGTTAACCATCAATGTTCAAAAAATATAATAATTTAACTAACTTTGCAATAGTAACAATACAATTTCAGACAATTGCTTTCTCTAGTGTTTCAAAATTACTTTCCTATTTTAGAACAAATTTTTGTCAGAATAAAATAAAATTATTTTTATTTTTTAAGAAATACTTTGTCGCATGTTTTCATCCACACTTAATTGTCAAGAAATGAATATTATTTTTATAATTTCATAAGCTGTAAGTAATATCATATAGCATTTTTAATTTCTTATCATATATTAGAAATGCTTATGTCGAAACTTTAAACGTATATTATTAAAATAGTTGAAAAATACATATTTAGTATATCTTAAAAGCTAATTATTGCCACTATTTCTTTTTTCCTTTTTTTTTATTATAAACATGTTTTAGTCCAACAATATACTTTTAGATGTAATATAAGCATTGACTCTTGCATAATTCATCTAATGTACGCCTGTCAATTTCAATTTTAAATTAATGTGTGTTTTGTTTGAGAAACATTAATGCGTAATTTTACACCTCGTGGAACAGTATGCAGTTTATTATTATGTGACGTCAGTAATTATTTTTTATGTGACGGTGATGCTATTTGATGTGGCTCTAAAAGAAAGTTGTGAATACAAAATGAAAAGAATAGGCATAAAAGACTTAAAAACAAGATGTATTACATTTTTTTAGCTTATCTTTAAAACTACTTTGTTGAGGCATCCACGAATCTCAAACTATGAATGATTTATTGAAATTAAACATAACTTGTGTTCCCTAAATACAAGCTGATAGCCAAAAAAGCCTAGTTTAGAATAACATTTTCTTTTATGAGGCAAATACACGCTGGGTTCTATCATATTTTTCCTAATATTTTATTTTTCAATTTTTAAGATGAGTGATTTTAATTTCTTGCAGCTTTATTTTATTGTTCCAGGCACGTACATGCTTACATAAAGCATATCTTCATAACGATAAATTTTATCGAAACTTTAATAAGATTTGAAATTTTAGTAGGAATGATATTTCGATTTTCATTCAATAATTGCATTGAATTTTGAAATATTGTTCACAAACGCCAAAGGCGAAATCTTAAAAACGATTCTCAAAGATCTGAAAAGATCATAATAATTAAATTTTCAACTTTAACAGCATTATCCTATGACTGAATGTTCGTAAAAAATAAATAAATGATCTAAAATATAGAAATATATAGTTACGACTATATGGAAATGCTATAGGTTTCTAATAGAAGGATTAAAAGGTATCTCTTGCAATTCTCATTGATCTATTTGCTTTATATGTTTTGGGATGCTTTGGAGTCGCTATATTCGCAAAATCATCATCATCATCATAATGCAAATTATGATTTGTCCAAAATGTACCAAAGGAAAATTTGTTCTTACTCAAAGAATCATTAAAAATATTTTTGTTAAATAATAACAAGAATCCATCCTTCTTTTGAAGAATTGATAGAATACAGTTTTCAATATTTCATATAGATGCGTCAAAGTAACAAACTCATAGTTCTGTTACACAGAGTCCATTTCAGTTCTGTTTCGAAAGGTTTTTAAAGATAAGACAACTATCATCTTCAAGCTATTTGAATTCTGATATAACGTTCTATTTTGTTGTGCTTAATTCTAATTTTCAAATTTACAAATCAAAGACAGATGATTACAGTAAATAAAAAAAATCTTCCAAAAGATAATTTGTATGAAAAAAATCAAGAAAATTTATTAAACTGAAATCTTTGCAATATAAAAACAGTTTTTAATTTTATTACTGAGCAAAACGGGAGGTATCAAAATAAAGTGAACTTTAATTGATCAATTTTAAAAGATTTGATGAACTTTTTATCTCTTTTTCTATGCTATATTAAACTCTATACACCTCAAAAATCACTTTTAAATTCTATATGCTTCTAAATCTTTGAAAATAATAAGTTTATTTACTTCTGTATTAAAATATTATGCAAAAATTGGTTATATCTCAAACAACTAATTACTATTTGTTATTCATAGCAATAATAATTTTAAAACTTGGGTGCATTTCAGTATTTTCAAAATTATTTTAATTGAAATTGAAGAAAAAAGAAGAAGCGATGGAATTTGTTAAACATTAAACAGATTGTTATCATACGTGTAAATATGAAACAGAAGAAAGAAAAACATAAATTTGTGTGAATTTGCTTAGTGCTCCTCAAAGAAAAAAGTATTCCTCTTATCTATTGTACATAAAAATATTTCTGCGGCAGTTCCCAAAATGCATCTTTAATTGAGATGCTACTGTTTAAAGATATGACAAAAACGAAATTATTTATCTTAACACAAAGATTGCTTGGTAATTTTTTATTAAATCTATCAGCAATATTAAATCAATCAGTCATAACAGAAATATTACCCAGTTCTCGAAGTACAAAAATGCGCATATGTTAACCACTACATAAGAGAACGTATGTTAACTTACATAAGAGAACTAGACTGACTTAACTTCGGTTATGCGAACGAAAATTGTTTAGAGAAACTGAAGAAATTAATTTCTTTAGGTTTTAAAATACTGTTTGACTTCTAAGAAAATATTTACAACATGTTGTTTAAAGATTTTATCACTTACATGAAGAAGAATGAACAGATCGACAAGTAATATTTTTGGAACTTTAATTGCTTAATACTACTCACTCTAATTTTCATTTAGTTGAAACACACAGTCTGTCATCATAAAAATAGAAATGGTTAAATCAAAGAATCATAAAAGAATAGGTTGTAAATTATATCTGCATCATCAGTTTCGCTATGTAAAATATATTTCATTTGTCAGTTAGTTGAACGCAAAATTGGCTGGCATTTTGTTGATCATTGGAAACAATTTTCTCCGAGTTCATTTAAAAAAAATACCGAGAAACTCGTCTTTTGCTTTAAATATAAGTTTTTCTCATTTTCTAAAAATTGAGCATTCATGCATTAGTATCTATAATCATTTCTTAATTTAAAATCAAAGCAACATTTTGTCTATTTATTTAATTTTGTTAGATACATTTTAAAAATCTCATGGAGATACAGTCTAATTCATAAAAAAATCAAATAATTATTTAAATTCCTTGTATTAAATAATTCTTAAAAATGGAAATTTTGAAAACCTTCAATAAAGGATTTTTTATTTATTAAAATTATAACCATGTCTATGAATACGTTTTCTATATTAATAAGTATAATAAAAAATTTTAAAAAATATTATTACTAAGTATTTTAATTTTTAATATTCAATATTTCAAAATCGAAAACTGCTAATGTTTTTAAAAAGCATTTATATTTTATTTATTACCAGCCGCCTTTGGCGACCACCCGGTTTACCGCTCGCTACAATTTTCAATTAAATAATTTATGTAACTGGTCTCTTAATAGATTCTCAAACAACACATTTTTAATCTTCAAATTTTGATAGTCATATCAAACTTATACTGTGGTTTAGATCGTTTCGTTCACTATATATATTTACTATATATATTTTCTAAATTTGGTGTCATTTCTGGTAAAACTTCAACTTTAATTTAAAGTGGAAATGATGAAATTGCAATTAATATAAAGATATGTTTAAATAAAACCAAGCGTTTTATCTTATTTTTATTTATTTATTACTATTATTATTATTGAATACGAGTATTGCAAACAGAATCGCTCGATATTTAAATCTTATCTGAACTACAAAATATTTTTCATAATTTATGTAATATCTCAAAGAATAATTCAACAACAATTTTTCAGATTCAGCATAAAATTCAGTTTTTAGTTTTGCTTTCAAAAGGATTGAAATGAAATCAATAATAATATTTGGTTCCGACCTATAAATATATTTCAAAAATTATGAAGTCTAAATTAAGGTGTCATATTCTGAGAAATATTCTGGGCACACCAAATTTTATATAAATGAATAAATGTTTCTATTTTCCACGATCAACAAAGACTTATTTATAAAGTTTTGAATGTTAAAAATTTAGAAAAACTCAACATTTTCATAATCTTAGGCCAATTAATCTTGAGAAACCTGCGCTCTGATTGGTGTATTTTCTTTGAAGTGATCGATGGAAAATCTAAAATTATCCTTTTTTTTATTGAATAGTGATATTCAAATTTTCATAAATCTGTCAGTTTAAATGATTGATTTAGTTGACTGAAGGGATTTTTAGAAACATCAAAAAGTAGTGCAGTAATCGCAAATAACATTCAAAATAAAGTGTTCCAAATGTGCATGAACTTTGAAAATATTCATTTTTTTGGCATAATATCAAATATATTTGCGTATTATACATTCTGTACATATGACGTAATCATTTCGAATTATGAAATCACTATTCATTTTTCGTGAATATTTGAAAAATGCATCCGATACTGCTGAATATTGGCATTTAAATACTCAAAATGCTTAATGTTTATGACATTCCTAAAGAAACAAAGCATATCAGATATGAAAGTAATGAGAATCTATTGAAAGGTAACAATCCCTTTGCATTAGGAAAACCAATAAAGGCATCTCAGCGACATTTTTCAAGAAGATTCAATCCAAAAAATAAGTATATTCGGGAAATTGCAAGAACTTTAGCTTTTCTTTTTTCCACAACTACCGTCCGTCATTTCATACTGTCAACCAAATTTCATAAAATACCATTGAATATGTTGGACACTTATGCTGAAATTGTAGCCTAAAATGTTTCGTATTCTTTGGGCTAAAATGTAGCTGCCTTGGATGGATGATTGGTTACATCTTTTTGCAGTAACAAATTATAATGCAATTTCGGACGTACTATTGGCATGAATCACGTCCAGAACTTCACGAGTTCTTCAAGAGGAAAGGTTAGGATTATGAAAATGTCACCAAAAATAATCTAGTCTAATTTCCAGTTGAAAACATTTTAAGAAAGCATAATTGGAAATTCCGATAGGATAAGGCGTCGATTCATTCTTCCTACTCTATAGTAGCTTGGTTTACACAGAATCCAGTGACTTCTGCAGACTAGCCAGACATCAGCTGAGCCCTGATTCCCTTTGAAAATCTTTGGCGAGTACCAGCATGAAATGTATTAACCCATAGTAATCTGTCTTCGACTATTGAGGAATTATGGAAAAAAACAGAGAAAATTCGACCTCATTACAACCAACAATATCCAAACACTTTTCAAATATGTTTTATAGGATTTTCCAGGTAATTGAAAGCAATGTATATAAAATTTGAATTTAAATATAGAATGCTCGAAGTCTATACACTTTTAGAACAGCATATATTATTATTATTATTACAAAAATTCTGTCAAACTTCGATACTGTTTCTTCCATGTAATATACTCATCTTTGGATTCCACATGCTTATTATTTTTTGCATTATTGTTAGTCATAATTTTTTAATGTTATTTCAAAAAATGTTCTTTCCATATAATTTTGTTATTTCAAAAAATGTTCTTTCCATATAATTTTGTTATTTCAAAAAATGTTCTTTCCATATAATTTTGTTATTTCAAAAAATGTTCTTTCCATATAATTTTGTAATTCACTATAAAATTTCTGTTGATGATTAAATATATATCCTTATTTAATTCCTATTCCTTTTAAATTGTTCTAATATGTAATTCCTCTAGTCTTTAATTCTAATTAACATTATTTATTAACATATTTATATTAAATAATTTCGTTATGAAAAAAGAATATAATATAATACTATAATCATTAAGATACAATTTCAAAAAAAATGATTATTTTGTATTCCTTTGGGTTCGAAAATTATCCTATAGAATTATCCGTTTGCTATTCTTTGTCATTAGAAACGATGGTTAAAGAGTGTAGCAGCTTTGACGAACTGAATTTTAAATTCTAAGAAGTCAAATTTTGCGGCAAATTATGAATGAAATCTTTCAACAATAAGCATGTCGGTCCATTCGCCTGTATCTCAATCATGTGACTTAAACACTAAGTTAATTTAATAAAATTTTGCATATAGCTTCATTACCAGAATTTTAAATGTGTATCAAATTTTGAACTAAATATCTCACAAAGTTCACTGTATATCTCTTTGTCTGCTCTTATACTTGTGAATGCGATAATTCAAATATAAAACAATCAAGACAAATTTGAAGAAATCTGACATGAAATCTTCATTTCAAAATTACAAATACTCATTAAAAGTCTTTATATTTTTTAGAAATTTAATTGCAATTTTTTAAGTATACTAACATTAGGCACCAGTCATAATATTTCAGAATTTAGCTACTATACAGGATTAATTGATAATTAAAGAATTTAAAAGTACAAAAATAATGTATTGTCATCGAGAATGCATCAGGATATAAAATACGAAAACTAGTGTATCAGAAAAGGAGTAGAAAACTCGTCATAGCATTCTATAACTGATGTTAAATAAAATTACCAAAAATCAGATATTTAATAATATTAAAGTATATAATAATCAAAGAAAAATGAAAAAGATATAGATTATTGATTGACCTTTAAACTGTTTAACTGATCCATTAACCATTTAAACTGACCCATTGACCTTTAAACTGTTTTATGATGACTTTTATATGAAAAGATGAGAAAACTTTAATCCATAATCATTACAATTAAATAATTAATTATTGTAATTTCCTTTTACACCATAAAATTAATATTTTATTTAATTTTAGGTGTGATCACTTTAAAAAAAGGTGAAACTGTGTATGGTAATCTAGCTGTGCTCTCCCAATTCGCCATATTTGGAAAGGTGAGATATATTAATTAACTCTATAATAATTTCTTATTGAATTTATTTGCTGTACGAATGCTTCGTATTCCATCTTAATTTGAGCGACATGGCTGCGATTCTTTCATAATTCACGAAATATTCTTTTCTCAGTAGTACTTTCTCTACTTTAGTGACAAAGTATTTTAGGATATTTTTTATCAAACGTTTTTGCTTTAATAAACCACTCTAATGATTGCATTATTTTTAAAATTCGATTCATAAAATTCTACAGAAAATAAATAAAAATAGGTTAATTAAAGCAATATAAAACTTTCTTAAAATGTTTAATGGCGACTTCTAAGACTGCTAATTTAAATTTCACACTATTTTAGTTCATTATTTTGTTAAAAGTTTACATTAATGAGGTTCAAATCTGATGTTTATGATGATGTTCTTTATTTAATTTATTATGATGTTTAAAAACATCGTGTAGATTTATTTCGGATTTTGAATGGCATTGAATCTTTAAATAAAAACAAATGAAACGTTTATTATTGGCATTACAGTTTTAAAATGATAATTTTAATGATAGTGAAAGTCTTTTGTTTTCACATGATACTCATTAAGAAAAAAGAAGGAAAAAAAACGTAAATAATATTTACAAATACTAATAGCAAAGAAACAATGAACAAATTAATTTAGTTATAACTATATTTTATAAATAAATGTTAAATAATGATTCAAAAAGAAATCATATGATGTTCCTAGTCATGTAACACACTTTTATCCGAATTTGCTTTCGAATGCCAGTTTTTGAATAATAATTGCATGATCAAATGACAAAACTTATAATAATTGTATTCGTTCTCTGTAAAGCAGCTGATTATGGCTTGAAATTGCCTTCATTATATGAATAAATTGGCTCTTAATTTTGAATTAATCAATTGAATAGTTAACTAATACGTATAATTTTTGAATCGTGTTATTGAGATTATTATTTCTGAATTAATAAATTCATAAATTTAAGATTTATTAAGCGATAGATTAGAATTTAAATCCATGATTTTATTAATACAGAACTAAAGATAAATTCTTTACAAGGAAAATAACGAAATTATTAATTACAATTGGTGGTCAGGAAATTTTAAAAGTATAAACCATTCAATTAGAATGTAAGTTAACGACATAAGTTCACTAATTTTTCACTGTATAAACCATGTATGTTGAAACATTTATAAGCCTCTATCATCTTCATTATGCGAACTAACGAACAATACATAAGTTGCAAAGTTCAAAAAAGTTTACTGCTAAATGAATATTTAATATTTTTTTAAATGTCAGTATCAAATTTTATTACTATTTTTAAGACTATTTTCTTGGAAATATTTCAATTATTGTTTTCCCTTTTATTATGTTACTTATTAATATATCTAATTTTAAATTTACATTTCTAAATATAGTTATGCAGAAATTATTTGCAACAGATGTTCTTTACATAGGAAATTTACACATACTATATAAATATTTCATATATGCTTTTAAATTCCACATTAGTTGAATATTTCAAGAATAATAACTTATCACAACAGGATATTAAAAGGGAAGAATCAGAAAATATTACATCATTTATTTATTCTTACTAAATTTTTTAATGATCCATAAATTAAAAGGCTTATAAATTTTTTTCAAAATGAGATTTGCACAAAGATGTACATTTCTAATAAAGATTAAGTATGTGCATAGGTAAAAGAAATAAAAATATTTTTCTATTTGTCGCTTTAACTTTATATGAGCATTATAAAAAATTAATTTTTGCGAATTTCTATTATTACTCTTTGCTGAATCAAAGTGTATTGATGCAATTTAACTCCTTCCGGTAAAATTTAGCTCGTCGTTAGTTTTTCATACCATATAGCATAATGACGAGTTATACTCATCATGCGACTAAAGCTACTGTCGAATATGATAATAAATTCCGTTTAAAACTTCTAGTGTACAGAATCCGGCAACATTTTTCTAACTTATGTTGATATCATAAATCGCTATCTCATATTGTTTACCTTTAGATTGTCCTGGTACAAGTTACGGCCAAATTGTTGTTACTCAGTGGATTTTATTCTTGTAAACATTTAGTGTTAACATTTTGTCTTAATAAAAGAAAAACAAGCTGTGAAACAAACACCATAATCAACAAGAGTAGTGTAGACTATGAAGATCAAGGTGATTGGAGTGATTCAGAAAAATCAGAAGAAATAAACATGCATTTACCTGTTACTGATAAGGAATCTAACGATCGTAAGATATTAACAAGAATAGGAAAACGTGCTGAGTGACTAATAAGCGATTTTAGTAAATACTCTGGAATTGTAGACACATATTATGATTGAATAAAACAAAAAATAAAAATTACTGGATTGCTTGGCATAAACGCGAAAACTAGTGGCTAATCCGAAGTCATTAGAGATTTTTGATGAAGTGCTGAATATGAACTTACGAATCCCAATTATATCCATATCAGTAATGTAATTTTAATTATAATAATGTATATCAGTAATGCAATTTAAACATAAATTAAAAAAATGGTTATTTCATGCACAATTTTTCATTATTAAATCTTACTGGTAGGGGTTAATACTATATTTAATGAAACTTCGTAACTGGATGTATACATCAAGTGCAATAATTTGGGAAATAAACACTTTTTCCACTCTTGTTGGATACCCTTGCATCAGCAAATGCTTTTGTTAATTTCATTTTTCATTACATGATTTACGTGTTTAGAACTAAATGAAATTTAACGAATGGATATTAGGTGACTGAGATATCACCAATACTGTCTTGTTCTGGTTTTTCAAAGCGGAAATATTATAAAAGGGTCAAAACATATGAATTTTAAAAATCTAAAATACATTAATTCTCGTCAAGCAGAATATCAGGAAATAAATAAGCAAGATTAAATAATGTTTCAACTGACTTCAAAAATAAAATCATCACCACTTGTATCACAAACATAAATTTCGAATGTCAAAATTAAGCTCAGTTTGAAATGATAATAGAATAAAGTTTCAATATTTGAAACCAAGCTATTTAAATGTCTGAAACTTGACTGCGGTCTTCACTGATTTCCCGCAGAGGAAATTGCACAATGCAAACGAAATAATATCAATCTCAAAAGCATAAAATGGAATCATTTTCTTCATATAAATCAACAAAAAATAAATAAGCCTTAAAAGGTTAAATGATGTTGTAGCTCAAGTAATATTTAAGATTATTCGAAATCTATGCCAGAGGAAACATTAAGGATGTTGTATAAAGTTTTGCTGAGTTCACAAAATCTCAAGAGATCCAACTAATTCCTTGGCTTTGTTTCCAGGCGATAAAACAGACCCAACGCAAGTAATGTAATTAATGTAATGCCTTAAATTTATGACACAAATTAACTTTCGTGGAGATTATAATTATTAGAAATTCTTTGAACCACAAATTCTGAGTTATTTGTGCCCTTTAGCCGTGTTTGAATAAACTGGTAAATACCAGAAAGACTTCAAAGTTAGATATTTAAATAACAATTGGATTGAACTGAGTTCCGGTTAGAAAATACAGAACTTTCAAAATATAAGTGCATCTAAGCCATATAAATAAAATCTCCTAAGCAGATATTTTAGAGATAATTGAAATTTGATAGCACCTTTTACTCTGCTTTAGAAAAGCAGAGGATTAAAAAAAATATTTAAAATTGGGGTGCATTCAACAAAATTGTGGACTATATATCAATTGTTTTTCTGCAATTATTGATTAGAGTTAAGGTATTTTGTTATTAACACACACTAGAATGTCATTTTATTTAGAATTTTTTACAGCACTCTTTTAAATATATTTATTTATTTATTTATTGTTTTAACTTAGAAAATCGTTTGAAACAATCTATGCATTATTTTGAAATTTTATTCAAAAACAAATTTTTAAGTAGTATTTTTATTTACCTCAGTTATCTACAGAATTCGGTTTTTTGTTGCTGTTCTTTTTCTTTTTAAGATTAAAACTATAAAAAAGACTTTTTTTAAAAAATTGAAAACTTGAACATATAGCATCTAAATAATAATTAAAAAATTATGAACATTAAATGGAGATCACATTTAAGGCGAATTAATATTTTTAAAATATTTAAAATTCACAAATAAATAATTGATTTAGCATCATAATTGTCTTGTATTAGTTTGAAGATGTAATATTAAAAAAGCATCAGGATTTATACAACAGAAATTTCCGAACAATATTTATAGGTATAAAAGATATGCTTTGTGTATTTCAGAAATAGTTAAACATATAATTAGTATAAAAAAGAGGTAGAATATAGAAGAGATGTAGAAGTTAGTTTGCGTATTATCGTTTGTTAAATACATTGTAAGAAGCCAAAAATAAAGTGTCACAAAATACGGTCCACTAGTCCTTTTATGCATTTTTTAAAAACGTCTTTCGTACTTTTAATGTTGGATTTTTGTATTACATTTTCATTTCCTTACTATAATTTCGCATCAGTTGATAGTTCTTTAGCTACTTGAAGGAAAATGCAAAATATTTTATTATATTCAAAAGTAAATTACAAACTAATTATAAATCTGTTTAACTCCTGTTTATATGCAATAGTAAATATAACTTAATAGCAAATCTGAAAAATTATTGATTACAAAATTGCGAGATATTTGAGTAATGAAATTATAATACATATACTAAAGTATACAAATTTATAAAAATAAAAACTTCCTTTTTTCATAATTATAATTTTATATATATATAAAAAAATAAGGGATCAAATTGAATCGGAAAAACATTGTGAAAGGTATCATTTTTATTATTGATTATGAAAATTTCATTACTCTATAATACAATAGTTATAAAGTATGCTGTTTTAATTTTTATATTCCTTCGTCAAAGAAAAAAAAAACTATAGAAAAAACGAAAAAAACTATCGAAAAAACAAAAAAATCTATAAGAAAAAAAAATAGAAATTAAAATGGGAGATTATTTGAAGTTGGTAAAATAATCATAATCAGGGTGAAAAAATTACACATTTGATCTCAATATCTTATGTAGATCCCGGAAATTTCTTTTCAAATTTTATATAATCAACGGATTTGAAAGTATAAAATTTTGTTACATTTTGTCGGGGTTCGTATGGAAATTTAAAGAAAAATATGTTCAATTTTAACGCTTTCATCACCCTCTTCAACTACCACTGCTGTATCATAAATATTTAATTGATTTTTTTAGACGACACTATTCAAGCATATGTAATAATTTAATCAAGTGTATAATTACTATTTCACAGAGAGCATTGTGTAACTTTGTCGGTAAACCATAGGCCTCACTGCTTGAGGTTTCGCAATTTATCCCAGATTTTCCAGAAGTACAGCTGTGGCACTTTTCCACCTTACTACAGGCCATGGCTCTTTGACCGCATACTATATTTGCTTGGGCTTTGCGACTCTCCCTAATGACCTCTGTCCTTACAACATAAAATTTTTGATGCTACTCATTTTGACTCGTGCTCTGTGTTTAAAAACTGTAAATTTTCAGAAAAATTGGAAGGCTAGAGATCTAATGACACCATAGCCAATCTTCTGGGCATTTGTAATAAATAAATTTTTATTTCCAATTCAAAAAAGGCAAAAGAAAGACTAATTTTGTAATTTTACTAATTGCATCTTAATTCTTAGAATACGAGTCATAACTATTTTTTTTAGATTATATTTAGATTATGTTTAATTATTATGACTCCCTTTATTTCGATTATATCATAAAGTAAGGAAATAAATTTTCGTCATTAATAAAACATTTTCTCTTTAAAAGAATCTTGAGAGGATAGATCTTTAAGAAATTTAGTAATAAAAGAGGCTAATTAACTTCCTCAAAAAATATGCAATAACCTCATGTTTATTTCAGAAGTAGGAGAAATTTTTCTCTCGACAAAACATCCCAACCTTCAGTCGAAAGTGTTCCTCTTATCCTGCTTTACAAGTCTCCCAACAAATCAAAGAAAGGATAAATGACACCAATTATTGACTTTCACTGCGACGATCGATACGATTTTACTTTTTCAGGTCCCACTTCCTTCAAGCGAGGCCTGTTGAAAAAGACTCGAATCAGCTCCTTTGTGACCCCCTCCAGGGGCTGGGTGGGGGAGAAGGTTTCAAGAGTAAACAGTCCCCGCCTGTTGTTTCGAGCACAGATTAGCCCTCGACGAGAGTCCCTTTAATTTGTGTTGGGACGATTTCTCCGAGTTTTGTTGGGTGAAAGAGAAATCATCGACTAAAGATAATCAATTAAAGTAATGGATTGTATTTATCTGGAATGTCTGTTTTTATCGAAAGCACTTCATTTTTTGACTTTCTTTCATTGTTCAATGAAGAATTCAAATTATCGACAGCTTTTTTTTTCTTAATTGAAATGATCCAGAATAAGAGGACGTAATTGTGGAGTATTTATTATTGCTATATGTTTAAAAGGCATTAAGTTTATCTTATAGACCTATTCCGACTCCAAAAAATAATGACAGAAATTAAACTTAACCAAAAATATGTTTTTTGAAATTCTAATATAGCAATTTCTAAGCTATTTATTATAATACAAGTTGTTTATTTATAGGAGAATATTTTCACAAATCGAATTTCAATATGAAACCATGATAGTGTTGTTTCATGATATCATAGGGAAGGTGTTTATTTAAATTAACTTTACCAATCTAAGTGCGAAATTGTCTAAAAGAATTTTCAAATTAGGTAAAAATAATTTTAATTTTAAATAACCCTGAACATTTAATTCATTTCAAACGCACTTAATGAAATATATATATATATATATATATATATATATATATATATGAATAATTATCGAATTATTAGTTATTGGAAATGTAACAAACTTCTCATTTTTTTTCTTTTTTAATTAAGCATACACTCGAATACCAAGCCCATGGCTATCATATTACAATTATATGTCTTTGAGGAAATTATTTAATGTTCTCAGATATAGAAAGAAATATGATCAATTTAAATACAAAATGCATATTTCCGTATTAATCTTTATTATACATATATAAATGAGCATAGCAATGCTGTTATTTTGCAAGTTTATATTTTGATTTTTAGTTGGAGTTGTAGAAAATGATAAATCATTAATTGATTAAAGAATTATAATCGAACATCCTGTTTGAAATGTTCATATTCATTAATCAATCACTTCTATGCTGCATTTCATGTAGTATCAAGATGCTAAATATATTATTTATTATATTATTCACTTTTTGACATACGATTAAAGCAACATCAAATGATGAGCCTTTAATTTGTTAAACTGTGTTCATTGAGTCAAGTTCATTGGTCAGAGGAAACTTTGTATTTAATTCACTGCATTGTCTCTCTATTTTTCCCATGAGAGTCCACGAAAAGCAGAACTTTCTTCCTGTTTATTTCAAGCAACTGAAACAATATGACAGTGGTTACCTTTGTCCTTGAGTTATATTTCGTGTTTAAGACAGATGATAATCTATGCATTTCGTGTCATAAAATTGTTCACAGTAAGTGTTCATATAAATATCGGTTGGAAATTTTAGAAACTGTCAGTTAAGGAATAAAGACTTCCGTAAGACATTTGTAAAAAATAATATAAGGTGTAAAAAATAATACAGGGTGTTTCAGTGAACCGTTTCAGAACTTCTAAGAGGGTACATCCTAACAACTTGAAATCATAGAGCAATGTGGGATTGGAAATGCTTTCCTGAAGCGGTATTGTACACAGAAGAACCATAAAGAAAAGAGACCGTAAATGAGAAATCGTTTTAATAATACATGAAAAGAAGCAAAAGGTACATGGATTAAAGTAAGTGTTCGAAGTTTCTTCCACGGGCTACAATGCACGCCTCACATCTCCGACGCATGGACATCCGAACATTCTGGAATAATCCAGGCATTTCTCGAATCTCTCCAGAAGCTATTGCGATTCTTGCAACGAGCTCCTCAGCAGTCCCAACAGGGGTGTCATAAACTATCAATTTCATATGACCCCAGAAATAAAAATCAAGACATGATTAGCCGGGTGACCGAGCGGGCCAACGCATGGGACCCCCATGTCCGATCCACTGTTGACCAAATATGACATCCAGGTAGTTACGAACATCTCCGCTATAATGGGCAGGGGCTCCATCGTGTTGGAGCCACATTGTCTGTTGCGTCGATGCAGAAATCTGTTCATCTCTCAAAAGTTGTGGCAATACTTGCTGCAGAAAGGGCAAGTACGTAGGTCCGGTTAGACGACCCGGTAACAGGAAAGGTCCGATGAGGTGATCTCCCACAATACCGGCCCATACATTGACCGAAAATCGATTCTGTGTTGCACGACGTCGTATTGCATGTGGATTCCCGACCGCCCAGATATGGTCGTTATGCATGTTGAAAATTCCTTCCCTTGTGAAGAATGCCTCATCGGAAAACAACACTTCAGCAGGAAAAAGGGGATTTGTAGCCCATTTTCCCAGGTACTACTGTGCGAAAGCAATACGAGGTACATAATCCTCCGGTTTGTGTGTCTGGACTCTCTGCACGTGAAACTGATGATGTCTTCTGCTCGGAATCCTGCAGACGCTGCAATGGGAAAACCCGACTGCGTTTGCTACACTTCGTGTACTCGTTCTTGGATTTCCCTGTACATACTGCAGCACATTCTGGTCGGCGTCTGCAGTCAGTGTTGTTCTTTCCCTGTCCCTGTGAGCTCTTTCTAATGAACCTGTCTCAGCTAACCTCTGGTGCAGTCTTGCAAAGAAATTATGACTTGGAATACGCCTCGTCGTATATCGTTCCGCGTACAAACGCTGTACGGCAGGCCCACTACAATTTGCAGCCCCTGTACGCCAAATGCATATCGGCTAACTCTGCGATCATGTAATCATCCAACCTACTAACTTGGCGTTCTTGTGCGAAATGAAGATTCCCTGCACGAAAACTCGAACTTTTCTCACAAAGCCATCTACCGAGTCAGGAAAGCATTTCTGACTGCCCATGGGTATATGATTTTGGTTCGTCAGGATGTACCCTACCCCTCTTAGAAGTTCTGAAACGGTTCACTGAAACACCCTGTATATGGTGTAAAAAATAATAGATGCAAAACTATACAAAGTATCTTATGTTTATGACTTAGTTTTGAAGACTCAAGATAAGAGTTTGCCTTCGCATTACGTTTTCCCAAAAGGCTCTCCACTTCATTTTAACGTGGAAAAACTAATTAGTACAGAAAAGGCCGGAGAATGTAAATTACATTTATGTAATCAAAGAGAGTTAAATATGGGAAGATCAACAGGGACAAAGAGATGAAACATATCATACTAAGAATATCCCCTTTTAAGAGTTCATATCATTAACTATTTCAAATGCTGTTATCTACAGTTCCATTGGTCCAAAATCAAATAGGTAAGTAATCTCTTTTTATACTAATATCAGTTCAGCCTTTCTTCTGATAATAAAATATAGCTGAATATGGTGTTTGATAGTGTTTGTTGTACAAAAATATCCACAAAAATGGCCCTTATGTCTCTTAAGATTATAGATAATGGTCACGTGTCAATAAGTATTCTCGATGTAGATGTCTCACCCCTAAATGGCATATTGTTGGTATTCTATTTCTTTGACTTTCCTTTTCTGATATGCTATATATAATGTCTTCCTTCTTATTCATGTTGATTAGGGTTTAAAAAAATGGCGAAATAATTTTTTCTAGATTTGTAATTTTTACCAGGGAAAGATTGTCTTTTATATTAAGAAAAATTAAAGTCTCCTTTCTCTAGTTTTTTACTCTACTCTACGAAAGTTTCATTGCTATACAGAAATCTCAGAAGAACCTAAATATTTAAAAGAACCTAAATATTTAAAAGTTATGTAAAATAAAGAAATTTGTTGAGAATTTGGTTGCGTATATTTTTGGAGCTCTTAACGCTTTTACTGGGAAATAAGGCAATTAATAATAGTCTTATCAGATAAAAAAGCATTTAATCCATATTTTCATGTAGTACAAATAAGTATATTTTTAGGAAAAATATTTTTTGTATATTTTTAAATCAATTTATGATGTTTTTCTAAGGCATATTACAGTAGTTTAATGAAAATAATTTATAACAAGTTGTGTGGTTTGCTACCCCACACTTGTGAAAAAAATTAATAAGAAGGACAAAGAAGTAAAACCATTGTAATTCTTGGCAAGAATAGAATCTCAACTTTATGGTATATTTTTGTACCAATTATTAACATATTCTTTCGAGATATTAATTTTGAATTAATCAAATCTTGTCTAATGGATATATTTAGCTAAAAATTGAATAGGATGCTCATTTGCCGCAAACGATTGAAAGCCAGTTGTATGTTTATTTAAGCCAGTTGATAATAACACATTTTCCTGAGGTTTTCAAAAATAATTCTAATACATATTTTCAAATAGAAACAGTGATATACATTTTCACTAAGACCTTTATTCTGTATTACAATTATTTATATTTCCTTGTGACGAAAGGATGAGTTCTATTGGCCTAAAATGTATTAGGGGAAGCTTAAGGTCTGTTTCCTTAGAGCCTACCTATTTTCCTTTAAGTACAATGACATCCTTAATTTTCTCATCTATGCATACAAAAAAATGTAGCGCCAATACAACTCGTTACTATGGAATACACACTAATTGTTTCATGTAATTTATTTTGCAGAATTCTTATTGCTCTGACTTGTTGAACTGTTGTTGTTTTACAAATCGCTGATAGTTTTCTGTCAGCAATTTAAGTCGAGTGAGCGTTTCTTGTTTTTTCAGTAGCGTCAACTACGGCCAAGACTATGACTCAGCTATTTCATACGTCAAAATCGCTTGCACAATCACTTTTTACTTGGGGGGGGGGGGGGGAGCGGGCACGTTCACACACCTCACAGATGGAACTCATGAGAAGAACAACCATCCCCGAACCGGGACTCAAACCCGGGACGCACAGATCACGTGGAAGACGCGCGGTCCCTATGTCCCTACTTAATTTTTTTAATAATAAAAACAAACAATAACTGATATAAATCATAATAAAAGTCTAGAACAATGAAGTAAAATGTGATGGATTGACCGAATTGTTTTGTAATTGATTGATTGCAGATTTATAAATGTTGATTAATCTCATTTTTTTAAAATATAAGAAGTAAAATAAGTCTTCATTCAAAAGGAATTTCTATTCTTGATGTTAGCGCTAAGTAGTGATAACTAGATAAGCAAATGAAATTTCGTCGATATTTATTATAGCATTGAAGACGGTTGAATGACATTCAAACACAATAAAATTTTCAAACGTATTATCTCTAAATAATTCAACTATGCTATACTTAGTTTGTATTCCAGGGACAATTTTTAGTGTTATATGCCCTAAGATTTTATATTTGGTTTCATGATCGAAATGTGATCTTGAGTAACAACGGTAGCTTTGTACAAGTTAGCTTCACTCCTTTCCTGAGCAGTTCGACCGCTGCGGCCAGGTATCGGCTTTGGAACGGAAAGGTTTCAGGTTCGAAACCTAATTCCACTGAAGAACCGTCGTGTAAGTAGGTCTGGCGCACTTTAAATACATCGGGAGAAACGTCCTCTCGCAAGAGTGGTGTGGAAGTTTGGAGAGGTGCGCCAACTCTGGTATCGTCTTCGTCATCTGACTGTGGCTCGAAACTGCAAAATATATTCCAAAATATCCCTAGTGTTGCTTTAAAACGGGAAGTTCTTATAATGTAACTAACTTCCTGAGTAGTTATCTTACTTTATCTTTCATCAAAAGATAATCTTTTATTTTCGGTTACCAGACCTAACAGCTTTTAATGCATTTTTCCTATGATTTGATATCTCTTGTCTAATTTACATCCTCCAATTACTTTACTTTTGCCTACATTACTTTTGAGATCCAAATTCAGTAAATCAGATCACACATTCTTTGATTTTTATATCATGAAGGGGAATTAATAAAAATATTCAATTATTGTCAAGAAAGTATTATTTTAATTTATATTATTTCTTACCTCTCCAGCTGCTTATACCACAATTTAAGAGGGTAAGCAATCAGTCCATTTTCTATTGCAAACCGTGTTTTTTGCAGTTAAGAGTGTTTATTTCTACAATTACAGATTTTTATTATATCATATTATTATGATGTAACATATAATATCATTTCACTTGGAAAATATTTGAACTTATTTTCAAATATCAGATCAAATTAATGGTTTTAAAAAATTACGTGGTTTGAGGATTTAAAAAATATATATAATAATTTCCAGAATAAATTAAAACTGATTATCCAGGATTTGATTAATAAAAAATATAGCAATTGCTTTTCTATTTGGAAACCAAATTATAATTCCATAAATGCATGCGATAACTGAGCTTCATGGTATAGTAAATTATTAAATGATAAAAAAAAATCTGAACAAAAAAGGAGATAGAATAATATATTTAATTTTATTTCGAAAATTTGAGAAATCTTTTTTTGAGAATTTTCTTTCTTTCTGGAAACAATACTTCAATGTGAATTTTTAGTATACCGTGACAGGTGAGTTTCAATGAAGAAAAATTCCGCAAAGGTGCCAAAATAGTAACGAAAACTCGATAGTAAACTTACTCGAGCGATGCTGCTTCGGAATTTCCAATTCCCTTCGCATTTCATTCCCAAAAGTTCTTTGGAGCGAGAAATTTCTGTAGTTTTATCACGGCATTTATTCTGAAGTGGGGGCTTGTTTTAAACTCGCTAGTGTTTGTTTGCAAAGAAACGTGTCTTTGGCGGAGAAGTCTGAATTTTTTGTTTATTTTCTTCGGCATTTTCTTCTACCGTTTCTGAATTTTAAATTTCATACTCTGTGACTTTGGAGGGCACGAATTTATTGTTAAAACCGTTTCTTATCAGTAATACTTACTGCTTGTTAATATTGGTGGAAAATTGTCAAGGTCTCACAAGGGAAAGTAAGAAAGTGATGAAGTAAAAATGCTGTCAAATAAAACCATTGTGTTTTATCTATAAAATGTAAGGGGAGAATGCCATAATAGTCACCTATAAAGCATATATTTCACTACCTTTTAAAAGGAAATGTTTAATATTTTCTGATATGATAATGTTATGTAATATGATAATGTGTAATGATGATATGATAATGTGTAAATTGTGATGTCTATATTAAGGTTAGTATACTGGAAAATAAATACATCTGTGTTGGAACCGATACTGTTTACTATTATTTAATAGTAAACAATATCGATAAGTGCCAAAACTAAGAAATAATCCAAAAGTTTAAAATGATTATGCTGAAAATCAACAGTTTTTTGCCAACAATTCAAAGTTTAAAAGTGTGAGTCTTCCTTCTTTTGTGGACGCACCTTTGGAGGAATACAGAGAATTTTGAGACGATTTCTTCAAAGTGTTGTCTTTCTGCTCGTAAAACAGGATGACAAATGTAGGGGAAGCTGAGGAGGGAGGTCAGAGATTGACCACCTGTAGATTAGGTCCAACCGCTTGGAAGAGGATGCCAGTTCAGAGAATGTGCCAGTAATATGGATGGATTGTGTTAAAGAATGGATAAGCGGCCGCAACAAATCTTGTCGATACTGCTTCATTCATTGGTGGTGGGGTGGACGGCTGTACACAAGAAGAAGCGGTATACTATATATATATTATGCGATCTGAATGATGTAAAAGTTGTTCTAGAAGCTATATTGAGAATACTGCTAGATTCGATCTACAAAATATGTTATTACTTCGTGAGCAGTAGATGCTCACAAAGTGAGAAATTTTCTAAATTTTAATGAACATTTTAATTAAAATATTTATAGAAATCTTTTATTTTTCTCTGAAGAAATTCAGGCATAAAACTTATATCACTTAAAGACACAAAATACTAGATTTTCAGGAAAATCTACTTACGTGCGTTTTCTATTTCTTATTTTAAATGAATTACCCAAGTATTTAGAAAATGAGAAAGTATTTAATGTTTATAACAATGAATTTCATTATTCTAGTATTGTTGTTTATACAAACACAATTTTCAATTATATTAATAATATGTCTTCGAGTATAATATCGCTACTCTCTCATTAGAGTTTCTTTTAATTGAAATGTAGTTAGACCAATCAAACCTAAAATTTTACCATACTACTATCAATAAATTTGAAACTCCTTGAAAACTTAAAAAAAAATCCTTTCACTTTTATTCAAACAATAGAAGGATGTGTTACTCAATTATTGGCTCCAAAAAAACATACAAGATACGTTTGCTTCAATTTCTAGACATGGAAAGAAAATAATATTTATCCTGTATCTCGCAAATATTTAAACTGACATTTTAAAGTTAAGGCAGATCTTAATCCTTTTTTCATATTCGTTTGAAATATTATCTAACATTTCGATACCATTTCTAAGCTAGGAACTTCTTGCAGTTGAATTCTGGTGATAATATTAAAATACAAAATCCTAATAAATTAATATTTAAATGATCCGAATCACTTTAAATTTTATGTTTTGTATTGAGAAATTATGCATCAGTCGATTACTCATTTTGTGGAAAAGTAATAATTCTTCTTTTTTTTCTTATTTGATTTCATATTGAGCAATTTTTTTATGCATCTACTTAAATAAGAAGATCATAAATAAAATTTATGATTTTAATGTCAACATTGTTTGTCTTTGAAAAAAATTCACTTGATTAAACTTATAAAAATTTGTTCTTTTTTTTTTCTACTTTCAGGGAATATTGAACAATTTCTTTATTGCCATCTTTTAATATCAAAATATCTCAGAACTTTCCATATTTCTGCATCATTGACTCTCTAAAATGTTTTTCTCCTTATATCAAAAACAAATAAATTTTGTTTGTAAAATAGGGGAGCTATTGTCAATAAATTTTTTGCCTCTTAGCTAGGGGCTGGAAAAATTTATGATAAGTAGACAATGAGGAAGTTTAGAATTACTGCTAAAATATAAGAAAAATTCTGTAAATTAGCAATATTTCTTCTAAAATTATGAAGCAACAAAATTCGATATAGCATTTTTAAAACCAGCTAAAAAGAAACTAACCATCAATAATTATATAAAATGCCACCAAGAAGATATGCATCAATATTCAAAAACGTCCATTTTCAGCATCAATTTTTTGTTTAACAACTATAAGCTGATGATATGGTTCATTTAAAAAAAATAAAAAATTTCCACAGATTATTCGACATTTTTATTGAGAGTGTCAGTTATCGAACCAAATAAGTACTTAACAGGATTAGTTAATTATTGATTATATTGTTAAATATAATCAATAATTAACAATATAAGTTTACTCAAGTAGCAAAATATGTCAGTATTGTGACAGCATTATATGATAATTTGCATTTACAGCAATATTGAACAACACTGGAATTGGATATTTAAGTGCAAATGGATATATTATTACATACTGTATTCATGACTAATGCTGACAAATATTGCTTATCTCTATAGAAGTAAAATGTACCATAAATTTCATACGTTTTTGGGTCACACGTAATAAGGGATGTTTCTTATATATTCCTTAATTAATAATAAAAGTAATGCATTCTTATGTATTATACACTGAACTGTGTAAAACTTATTTTATATTGGATTACACCGCTCATATTGCATTTAATGATTGCAAGATTATTCTAACAACTGACGAGATATTTTATCAGACATATTCGGTAATATTTATCATGTGATTATGGCATAATATGGATTGATTTCAATTGCGATTCGACTTGATGTGATTTGATTCTGAGCCCTATATGCAATTAACAGTTTATATAAATATTAAAACTTATAAATTGCCTCACATTGCTTTCTTTCTTATAAAATAAAGCAATATGATGATAAATTAACTGATATTAACTGGATGAATTTTCAGAAAAATATAAAAGAATATAAGATCAAAATGCATTAACGATGCTCTTCCGAAAAAGTATAAAATTTTTTAAACTTGATTAGAAAAAGTGTTGTTTCAGAGTATTCTGTGCTTCAAGATCGTAAAGCCATTTTCAGACTTGACATTTTACTTTGTCTTTTCTCAAAAGACCAAATTATTTACGCCAATCTGGTGAAAAAACTCGTGAAAGTGAAGTATAGCTAGGTCTGAGAAAATTGACGTAGGAGGAGAGCTGACAGTGATGGATTTGTACCGAATTTTGTTTCAAGAAAAATCAAGGGCTGTTCTCTATAGGAGTAATGGAACACTGAAACAGTTCAAATAAACATCTGGAAATCATTTTATCGTTCAGGCGGAGTAAAAGAGTTAGAAATGTCAAATAGTGGAAAGTTCAATAATTTCTTTTTAATAATTTCACCTACGATATTGTGATATTATGATGCAAATGATGTAAGCTATTATGCTTTGCCTTATATGCTTTGTTAGAATAAATTTGTGTTTAAAACCATATTTCTGGTATATATATATATATATATATATATATATATATATATATATATATATATATATATTCTTATCATGAACATTCTCGAAATATTCGATAAAGTGATAACTACTTTCAAAGTAACTAATTACAAAATTTATTTTAAAATTATTTTTTATTGCTTCATTATTTTTTTACAGGGAATAATTCAGGAAATCCTTCAATTTTATTTACAGAAGGAATGCTTCCGTCAATCGAACAAAATGAGCCCCCCCCCCCAAATGAGGGACAAAATATATTTAGAGAGAACATTTTATTGCAAGGGAGGCTTCACCGTCTGAAAAATATGCAGTGACTTTTTCAAAAAAGGCAAATTTTTTTCTTTTATATTTTAGATATAAATAAACTTAAAATTTACATTTGATTGACCGATTAAGATTTCATTGCATAAATTGATTTAAGTGGAAATGAATTATTGAAATTTTAATTAGTTAATTAGATTCCAATTAAATTCTTCTAATTTTAGATTTAAAATTTCTGTCATGTAAATGCTATAATTCAGTTGAAGTAATCAATTTCATCTGGAAAGATTTCCTAAATATATAATAGAAAGTGAAACTTAAATAATGTCTGATAATGTTTCAATTTCATGTTTATTTTTTAAAAGTCTTCAGTTTTATATTTTCTAGAGTAAGAAATAAAATTTACATTTATTCTATCTCGTTATATTTTCTCTATCTTGAACTAATACCAATGATGCTTCTTCTTGTTTCAATGCACGTATCGGTGCTTCTTCTGATTTTTTTTTTTTTTTACAGCGTTAACTTTTAAGATTCACACAAATATAAATATTTTGTCTTAATTATTCAATTAAATGCAAACAAATCTAATTTTTACTATTCATAATCTAATTTTTATTCATACGTAATCTAATTTTTCTATCTAATTTTTAATCTAATTTTTTATTCATACGTAATTCTATTTTCATTCATTTAATTACGAATATAAAAAATTTGGCAAAACCCCCTTTGCGTGGTAAGTGATGACTTGTGAAATTATCAAGGAGAAAATATTCTTCATTAAAAAAAGTATGAAATTTCTCATTCATTTATTTCAAAGAATACATTTCGTATTAAAATACATTCAATATGAACTCTTATTCGAGAATTATCATTTCAATAAATTTGTATGTAAGATGGCAGTAAACATAATTCAAAATTTACAGTAAATTTCTTAATACGATGAAGTTGGTAAAATGTGATGTTACACTGCGGAACAATATTAAAAATAATATTAGAAAAAATGAGTTGAGAGTAGCTTTTCTTAAAACGAAAGCTCAATTTTTATTACTTAGATTATTTACATTCTCGAAAAAAAATTCTAAAAACTAACTAATATATAAAATTATTGTGCTTGAATCAAAAATCTATATTAATTTCTTTTGACATTAATTTTACAGTCAATAATAAAATTTAGATTAATTATTAAGCTACATGACCGTTATCTAGTGATTTGTATTTGTATACATAATAAAAGTGACAACTATGATAAAATATTTTAAAATATTTTCATAATGGTCTTAATTATGAAAACATATTTATTTAAAACGCAGAGAGTTTGAATAAAAATCTGAATTCGTTGAAATTTATACTAATTGTTTTACTTTTTAAAAACATTTTAATATTTTTATTTTAAGAAAATACCTGTATTATTTAACAAAAAATATTTCTATAAAAGTACACATTTTCCTTTAAATATTTACTGTCTTATATTTATATCTTTCCTTTAGAATGATAAAACAGAGCATTATTGGTGTTTGCTATAGCGAAGGTTTATTTATTTATTTTTTTAATGTTAAAAATGAGGACAGTTCATTTAACTTTGCGATACGATTAAGAAAAAGAAAATCCCATGCTCTAAATGTTAGGAAGGCATGTCTCAATATAAAAAAAGGAATCTCAATTCTACTTACATATGTTATACGCGGTAACAAAACCCTTTATATGAAGAAATGTATGTCCTATTAAAATGTCGATCATGTTTGTATGGATATTCTTCTCTTTAGGATAATTTTAGATTGTCTGGCATTCCTCTAAGCTACTGTAAGTGGTACAAGAGAATCAAAAATAAAATATAAGAAAAGTATCACGTTTCCAGTGATATGATAAATAACTAAATCATTTCAGCGGAGTGATGTGATAATTTTTTTCACTTTTTTCTTTCGAATTTGTATCCGAGATCTCTTGATGAAAGTCCTAAATTATCTTTCCAGTGAAAGGGCTCGTTATCTGTGTAAGATCCATGTTTACGCCTTACGACATGGATGGATAAAAGAACCGAAATTTCCTCTTTCTATAGCATGCGGTAGTAGTTAAAGAGAACATTCGCAGATAAAGCGTGCTTTGTGAAAGTAGTATCAAGTTTCAGTGACCGTAACCTTGAACGAGTTCATCGTATGTTATTGAAATAATTTGTCATGTAAGATTCTTACTATTTAATAGCACTTTATTACTCATTCTACCTATATTTTCATTTAAAAAACTAAATTATGTATGCTGAATACATTTTTATGCATTTAGTCTGGAGTTAGATTTGAATCAAGTGTTTTTAAAACTTCATCATCTCATACTTCCTTTGCTCATTTTCATATCATTTGAAACTCAGTTAGATTTGAATCAATTGTTTTAAAAACTTTGTCGCCTCTTCATTTTCTCAGTTTCAAATCATTTGAAACCGAGTTAGATTTGAGTCGTTTTAAAAACTCTGTCGCCTCATGCTTCTTTTGTTCAATTTCATATAATTTGAAACTGAGTTAGCTTTCAATCAATTGTTTTAAAAACTATGTCGCCTCATACTTCATTTATTCAATTCATATTATTTAAAACTCAGATTTGAATCAATTCTTTTAAAATCTTAGTCGTCTCATACTTCATTTGCTCAGTTTCATATTATAATTATTTAAAATATCATTAGGACTGGGATTTTTTTCCAACAGAATTTACATGTTGTTCATTGTCCTGTTTGACTTTACATAAGATAATTTCTAGAGCATCTAAAATATCCCATATAGCTAAAAGTTATTGAAAGTAATAATGCCTTAGTATAATCATAAGAAATTTCTGAAAATAGTTTTTATTGATCTGCTGTTAGAAAATTACTTTCACTGGAATCTCTCTTCCATAGTGTTTCAATATGTTCATACCTATAGCTTTCATTAGGCACAAGAGAGTGCATATTAGAGTCTCTTTGAATGTGAATCAGAGTTTGTATTATGAGATTGCACAGTGGGATGGAATTTTGGATAATCCGAAAATGGGTTGATTCAACGAATCTGAATCCTATAGTTCATCGAACATTAATTCCAGAGCAAGTATAAACTGCTATCTGTAGTCTTAGGAAGGTGTAATTAACTCTAATATGAAATTGAAAAGGAAATTAAATATACTATAATTCGATTTAAAAATCAAATTGAAAAGGAAATTAAATATACTATAATTCGATTTAAAAATCAAATTAAAAGGAAATTATACTTATAATTTCCTTAGTGTTCCAGATTTTGCTAACCTTCAAGGTTTTAACTTTTAACATTTAAAAAATCGATTTCTTAGTAGCAGTTGTCGGCATTTTTGGAATCACCAAGGTAAGCATCTTACAAAGCCAGATTTACCGAATTCATTGAGGAATAGTCTAGAATCAGACAGCAGAATTAAGGACGATGACCGAAAAGAATTGAAGGAAGTACAGGACGAAATAATATCTACAAATACGCAAATAAAAGAAAAAAAATTATAGAAATAGAAAGCTAATTAAAAAATTGTTGGAAATATAATTGCAAAAAAAAATTATCTTTGCAGTTGCATGCTATAGTTTTTTATGGAAGAATCAGTTAGATTTATGCAAATACAAGAAAAAAATTTAAAAAAATCAGAAATAGTAAGCTAATTTATAAATTGGAAGAAATACGGTTGCAAAACAAATTATCTTTGCAGTTGCAAGTAAAAGTTTTTTTAATGGTCGAATCGGTTAGATCGAACAACTATATTGTTTGATAATTAGAAAGAAAATAGATTTTTCAAAGCGAAAAACATATTTTTATAAATGAAACTTATTTAATGCTTTATGAATATACTGAATTTATTGATAGATAGGTAAATTAAAAATTAGGAAGATTCGGTATATTTAATCCAAATTTTATACTTTATCAGTCCAAGATAAAAAGACTTGAATACAGACTCTATCTTGAATACTAAATTAGGACACCTAGTTACATACGTATGAAACATCACATGTTACATATATAATATGATTACATACAAATAAAAGTGAAAAATTTAAAATTAATTAATTTCTTTAGTAACTTTTTTAAGAGTAAAATTATGATTTATTTATCTAAGTTGTGAAATAATTCGATATATTTTATTAAAATAAAGAAAACACTCGAGATAATCTTCAATTTGGGAAAAACAGTCAAATTTCAAGACTGTTTAACACAAGATAATAACATAATTTGAGTTTCCACAGCGGGTATCATTTAACAGAGAAAAGAGAATTTTTTCTTAAAATTTCAATTTTTTTTGTTTAAATTAATTAATATAAATGGTAACGATTCTTTTTGTAAGATTTTTTAAATTAATAAAATCACAAATAACAATACTGTTCAAATATAACTTTAAAACTTGTCAGCATATTAATATACATTATTTAATGAAAAAAAGTTATACAATTGTTACGAAGACCATGTTTGACAATTTAAAATAAAGCACTTACTGTTTCATATTTAGGCAAAATAAAATATGAGAATTATACCTAAATTTTGATATGGTCCCCAAATTAAAAAAAAACGATTTTCCAAAGAATTGTTACTGCTTCAATGCAACTTATGGTGAAAAAATTACGGATCAGTTATTTCCGAATTATACTAGTTATTAAATATTCATGCCATTTTTCCAGCAGGGCTTTCGATGCACTTTCTAAAAAAAGAATTTCTGAGCATAGTTGTATTTCGATGAAGATTTGCTTTAAATCCCCAAGCTAAACGTTTTCGGGCAAATACTTTTAATATTAAAAATATTTAAAAAAATCCTATTTTCTGCATAATTTTACATTTTCTAAAATAAATCTTTTCGTTCTATTTACAAAAAAAAAAAAGCGTCAGAGTCTGAAGGGTACTGTAGAAATTGTTATCAAGTATGCTTTAAAGGAAATTAATTATTAAATATGTGCCTACTAAAGATAATTTGAAAGTTAATATTAGTTTTTTTAATCTGTTTACTATTTGAGCTTTCATTATTAACTGCTAAAATCTCCAAAAAATATTTTTATCTATATAGATGCTTAGTATTGGTTATTTATTTCTGACTGTTTTAAATTATAATTACAAACGCTTTTAGAAACGGCTATAATAGCAATCAATTTTTCATATGCAATGGAAAATTCTATTGTATATGAAATTTATATTTCTGGATATTTTATTGGTACATGTTTAACAGTTTAATTGCTTATATTAATAAAATTAAATGATTTATTCATCATCATCATTTATTTCATCACCGCATCATTTATTTTAAGTATGGTCTTTGGACTTTTTAAGTTTAATATTTATAATTTCATAATTTTTTCAGTATAACCTTTTAATTTTAACCTTACAAAGTATCCTAACTACATATATATTTTCTGTGTGAAGATCATTTCCAAAGTTTTTTTCCTGTTCCTCTTGACAAGAAGTTAAATTATTTTTTATGTTATTATTTTCACCATTACTTAAAAGCGATTGATGCAGGGTTAGAGTAAATTATTTTTAAATTAATTAAACTAATCATAGCCTGTGTGAATAGCATTTCCTATGTTTGCTGCTCTGTTCTTCTTGACAACAACTTAATTAAACTATTTATTTCTGTAGTTTTTTACATCTTTACTTAAAAGTGATCGATGCATGGTTAGAGTAAATTAATTGGAGTTAATTAAATTAATCATAGCCTGTGTGAATAGAGTTCCTCTGTTTGTTGTCCTGTTCTTCTTGACAACAAATTAAATTAGTTATTTATTTTAATTCCAACTTTACTTAAGAGTGAATGATGCATAGTCAGAGTAAATTAATTTTAAATTTAATGTAAAGTGCGTATTAGTTAACTCAATTTATTTATTAATTAAAATTATTTTAATTCAATTTACTGACATAAAAAAATTAAGTTTACATTAAATCTGGATTTTAATTTTTTTCGTTCCTTTACTCCTTCGCAATTTTTTAAACATTGCTATTTATTTTTATGAAAGCAATATTCATTTGCTGTCTTAACCATTGAGGATAACTGATGATAAAAAAAAAGAAAATATATATAAAATAAAATTGGTGATATTAAAAGATCATGTAAAAGTTAAACAGAAACCCTCGATAATGCAATCCTTAGCTTTGCAAAATCTAACCACACCGTTCAAAACCGATTTAAGAAGTCTTACCTTACTTGGATACAATATTGTATTTTGGAATCAACTGTTTCGGAAAGCGGAAAAAACTTTTATTCATTTTCAAATGAACCAATTGTTTTAGATGTCCTTCTGACCCACGTCAGAAAAAAATATATAACGTTTGCCCCATATTTCTGTAGCGGAAAAAAAAAAGAATGTATGTATTGCGTGATGTCGTGTAGTTAAACTTGGCACCATGAAATAGTTGTTTCCTTTGCTAGACATATTTTGATATGCCACTGTCTAACCTACGTAAATAGCTATAAATGTTCTCCTTCCAGTGAAGCACTTAACTCTATTAAGTGTTCCTCAAATACCAATAGAGCCCACGCGTGTGCGAACACTGAAAGCGAGTGTAAAATATGTTTAAGACCGGCCTGTTGAGTGCGGCTTTATCTCTTTCCTCGCAGCAACGACGTCATCCACTTTACGGATAAACGACAGGGAAACTGCATTATTTAGTAGCCTCACTCGACGAGTTGAAAGACTTTCACAGCTTTTAGGAAAAAGGAGATAGTAGGTGAATTTCACCATTTTTCAAAAACTGTGGTTTTCAATAGCATGAGTCCATACATATCTTGGAAAGGAGGGGAAAAAAACTGATCCTTTACGTGGTATTAAAATCTATTGTTTTATTAAGAATTTCTGTATATATTTTGATTTTATTTCATTTTTATGGCCTTAAATGTGACTCTAAAATTAGTTATGGACGTTCCTCTAGACTCAGGGCTTGTTTTAATCCTTAAATTGCACGAGTTATTTTCTAATGAATATTTAATGGATGTTTAGTAAGGGAAAATTATTTCGAAAAAAAAGGAAACCACTTATGACACTTTACAACTAAAAGATTACCTTTCTGTTAAACTAAATTCGATTATATATAAATGCACATATACATGTTCTATACTTTTGAAATAAAGTTTGTCATTCAATGTTATGGTGATCAATTTTATTAATTGATGGTTATTTTCATTTTAACCTGTTCAGAGTATTATACAGAAAATGTAACATAAATCGTAATAATAACAAAACTTAATATCTGAACTTATGAAAGAAAAATGGATGCATTAAAAAATTACAAAACACACAGTAAATTATAATAATTCAAATTTAGAACTTTTCAATTTGATTGAGATATAACGATTGAATAAATTGTTCGAATAATTTTTTTAAGGCTTGTGAATATTGCAATACATATTTGTATTTTTTCTTATTCCTTGTTTTTAATCCTCTGTCCTTAATCCTCTGAATTTATTGTTGTAAAATGATTTACTTTAAAAAGGAATTTACTTTAAAATTTATTTTATATTTTCTTTAAAAAGGAGCAGAATATGACTAAAATTTCCATATAATTTAATAAAATTTCCGTATATACTTAATAATTATATAAAATCAGTATAGTTACTTATTTATCATGGTAATTAATAATAAAATAGAATTGGTTTCGTACAGTTTTTCATTAAATCAATATATAATTCTCACTTTTTTAACCTTTATTCGACAACATTGTCAGATTTTAATTTGATTAATCGAATAACTTAATTTACCATATTTTTAAAAAAATTCCAAGAAATAAACAAGGTTTCAATTTCTAAAAATAAAAAAGAGAGTAAACAAATAAAGATAATCACAGAAAACTTTCAAGTCCTTTTCAAATTTATTTTTCCGTTAGATTTTTTTATCAATTGCACATGATTTTTGTAGTTTACTTTTAAATATGTTATTGTCGATTTTGGTACTGTTTCGATTTCCCAAACTTCCTTCAGCATATGAGGAAAACATAATCAAAATAGGAGTAAATTAAATACTTCGCATTTTTCTAATGGATATAGCTTCTTAGCATATATTTGCAATATTTTTAAGATGAAAACATCATCAGATTCGTGTTTAGATTTGCAATACTTATTCTGATTCTACAGGTTAGAATATCGTTTTGTAAAAAGGAAAATAAAAATAATAAATTAAATTTCACCTGATTTATGCCAAAAAATAAAAAGAAAAACAGGTCAGCACTGAAAAAGAGATCGAAAAACTGTTCGACCAAAATCGAATATATTTTTCTGATCGCAAAAAATCGCATTTAAAAATCACGAATGAATCCACAGTATCATTTCAGAGGGGATGTTTTATTGGGAACATTGGTTGGTAATCTGGCTGCCGGTGAAATACTTCGATCGGCAGTTGGTATCCGCACCAGAGGGCCAAGAGGGAACTACTCACACCAATTTGTCATCTCGTCTCACCAGCAGCAAAATTTCTGAGTCGACAACAAACGCAAGAAGAGAAGATGAACGGTAATAAAAAAAGTAAGAAAGTGTGGTGGATGGTTTGGAAGTCTTCTCAGAGGAATTGGAAGAACTTCCTTTCCAAATGTTGGATTCTTGTTTTGTATTTTGTGTATTTATTTATTTGGGTGTGGGGGGAGGGAGGGGAAATATTTACTTTTTTTTCTTGCCATCGGAGACATTTTTCAATCTCGAGAGTTTTAAAGGAAAGATTATTTTGCCTTTAGGTCAAGATTTATTTTTAGTTTTTAGTTACTCGGGAGAAGACGTATTTGCTAGCAACAATAGAATGGTGAGTACACTCTTTAACAGTTCACTCTTAAGAAGTTTGGATCTGGCTTGCAGAAAGTAATCATGTTTTTGAAAAGTTTAAGTTTCCGCTATTTTTTTTAATTTCATGATCTGTCTCCTGTTTTTAAACAAAGAAAATTCATTTTTGTTTTTGACCCTTTTCTTTTTATCAGTGAAAATTTTTACTATTAACTCGTTTTTAATAACTTTTTATTTAAGAAATAAAATGAAAATCAGCCAGATTATTTGTTTTTATACAATTCTAATGAAATGCTTCACCACATTTCTTTAGATATCGGGGCTTAAAATAGATACACTTTGGATAAAAAGTATTATAATGCATTAAATAATTACGATATATATGTTTTACAAAACAGATACAGTTCTATGAAGTTATGAAATATTTTTTCAGTAGTCTGAATAAGATTGGTGGAGTTTATGTATATAGCCTTGCTTAAATTCTCAAGATATATTTGATTATGGAGAACAGCTGCTAAGCATATCTGGTAACATATTAGCTATAAAATATAGCATTAAATCAAACTTTCACATGACCTTTTATAATAAATACTTACATGAAAAGTTACAGTGCGATTTTTGCACGTATAAAACAATAGTTTTTTCTATTAGAAGGCAAAAAATCGTCTTATGTCGATAGTCTCTTTGTGAGACTTCCTTAATGCATGAGATATAGAATCATTATTAAAACACTTTGGAAATTCTGAATAATGTCATGAAATGATTCAATTTAACAACGTTAAAAGAAAACAGTTATTATTGTTTATCTAATTAAATGGGCGTTTTTAACAAAAAACTATGCATATATTTTTGTTATACGAAGGTCTCAAATAAAGTAGTTGCAGCGTAATCCAGAAAGTCACATAACATCGAGCATGCGCAAGCAGGATATCGAAACAGAGACTGGTGCTGTTATTGATGAATAGAATACATAAATTCTTCGAATCAGTAAAAGTAGTAGTTGCTGCGCAGCATTGAATTGGACAATGTCGTTTCTAAATTATGATTACAAAAAGTCCTCAGAGTTCATGGAAGAAAAAGAAATTCACGCAGCAAATGCATTGCAATGCTGCAATGCATTTTGCTGCAATATATTGTAATTATCTAAAATTTGTGGAAAGATTACGTTACTATATAGGATATTTTTATAATGGATCAAAATGGGTAATTAGGTCGGATTGAGTCTGTTAAATTGTACCGCGGAAGTTAGTTATCCACTCCTCAGCATCAGGTTGGGATTGTAAGAGGTAGCCATTCTATGGCCCGTCTATTGTGTATCCGGGGATTAATTGATGAAATCGGGTACAGTCACCAAACCGTGTGGCACATACTAAAGTAAAGTCTTAAAATAAAGTTTATTTTAAATCTATTCAATCCAAGAGACCTGCCAAATCGAAATTATATAGCAATAATACTGGTTAATTAGACCAATGTGAAGGCATTTTCATTGTAAAACATGTCAAACGTAACAAGTTATATATATGACTGGGGATCTACCTGAATAAAATGTTAAACCCCTTAGTCTGAAGAGTTTTGCAAACTAGCATAGTCTAAATAATTCATATTATTATCTGAATTAATGCAAATATAAAGAAGGCAGAAAGTTAATTTTATTTTAAATATGGCAAAGTTACAAATAATTTAAGAATTAAAATGGTGTACAGATAGCCCTAGATTAAACAATTACAAGCTCACTCCGCTAATTGCTCTTTGTTTCTAAATATTGTTTCATTTGACAATATTAATATTTATGCAGATTTTCTAATATATGCATGAGGAAACTACATTTATAATGATTAGAGAATCTGTAAGGTATTAGACTTCAAATAATAATAATAATAAATTTAAAAAAAAAACGTTTTCTCATATTTTTTTCACAAACCTTTATTTTTCGCTTTTCGCTACATTGGGAAACATTATTATTTTCTCATATAAAATTTTTTTATCTTATTTGCTTATTTAATTGACATATTGCTATGGCTCCTTTATGTGAAATAGAATTTTCAATCCTATCTAAAAAAATGCGATTTCTTTGTAGACCTGAAAAATATAAACACAGTATAAAAGGGACCTGGTTTGTCAGGAGGTAATTTATATCCATTATCTGAGACGAATATGGTCTCAACTTACGAAACTGTTTACTTCTGATAATTTTTTTTTCTGAAACGTAAAAAAATGGAAAGAATAATCACAATAACAAAAGAGGAATGTGCAGCAAAACTCCTTTTCCCATTTATATTCCTGCCCTGCTCTAACCAAGCGCAACACAAGGGGACAAAAAAGCAAAATCATACTTGGTTTCGAAAGTCATTTAAATGAGAATTTTATTAAAAGACTTGTAGAAACTCTTGGAGTTTAAAGAATTGTTTTGGCGTGCGTTCCTGGACATTGCTTAAAAGAAAAAGGCTTATTTTAAATTGTATTGTTCCTATTTACATTCCGAATTTATGCTAAAAATGAACATATGTTGAATGGTAAGCATCAAATACGAAATAAATTCCTGCCTTATTCCTCCAGACTTTTTTGTTTGTTTGTTGATTGAAAATCTTTTTGATAAACAAATTTACCTCTTCTTCTTCAAAAAAACAACAACCAGATAATTTATTTATAGCTTATTGTTCACGAGCATAATTATTTCTGATGTTTTGGAAATCCTTATTTATAATTTTTACTTTTAAATAACTGAAATCATTTATCATCTTTATCAACTTATCGTTATTTTGTATGAATTTAAAGCTTAATTTTAAATTATTAATTAATAACTAATGCCATGCTTCATTTGTGTGAATACACTTTAAAGATATATCATTCTACTTTTTACTGGATATCTTCATTCTTCCAAAACAAATTGTTAATCGCATACTATTTACAAAAAAAGGCAAATTAAAAACTTACAACTCACATACTTACCTTCCATATTAGTCTGGGTAACACGTTGAATTTCTGGTTCATCAGGTTTCGATCACCCTTAACAGGGTTATTATTTAATCAAAATAAATTGAAAAATGTTCGATATTTTATATATCAAATCTATCCAAAAATATTTTCATTAAAGCCTTTTTAATAATTTGACTCACTTTGGGTCGAATTTTTCAATGTTATAAAAGCAGTATTTTTGGTTATTATTTGAAAGATTATATACATTTGATCTTCAGGATCACATCTTTTGGTTCATAAATCAATTATTTCTTCCATAAATGATTGTTCCTGGAATCTATTATTATTATTATTATTATCATTCTTTTAACTTATTCACAAATGGCCGGAAAATTATGTCCCGACGAAGCAGATTATATAATTAAGATTGAATTTCCAGCAATTTATTGAGACAATTCAATATAAAGCTGGAGAGAGATTTCGATTATGCAGACTAATTAATGATAAATACATTTATTTCGACAAAAAATTCAAATATTTTTTTTTAAAAATTATTTACAAATTGATATTTGGGGCTTTTTAATGTAATTATTTGTGGATAAATAGAAATAAAAATATATTATATTTAACAATTTATTGAAATCAGGAAATGAATTGCATAGCCGTTATTTACTTTATAAGATTAACTGGCGTTGGATATAGACTTATTTTTCACTGTGGCCTACGGGGGGGCACTTCGTAATTTAGGATGAGAAGCTACCGGCATGGTGATTGGTTCGCGCCACCCTCTTGAGTACACGAAAAGGTGGGTGTCTGGCTCCTCTCATCAATGACGGGACGTATTTCCTTAGGGAAGGGTTGTATCGTGGTCGGTTATCCCCCTTAGGACTCAACCACAGTTCCCCCTAGCGTTGCTGTTGCTAGTTCCAGTCATTCAAGTTTTTTCTTGGGCCTTCCGGTAGGTCGGAGTAGCCAGTTTGCGGTTGTAGTTATGTTTTACTGCACTTTAGGATTTATGCTTGCCAGTTTGCTCAATATTATAGTGCTGCATATAAATGCCATTTGGCATTATTCCAATAATACTTTTTGATTGTGAGAATGATTTATTTAAAAACTAATATCTATTTAAAAACTAATATTTAAAAACTAGCATCTAATTAATATTTTGAAATATTCTGGAGTTGGGAGGATAAAAATTTTTTGAAAAGCTTTCGAATGGTAATTCCGAAAAATATTATTATTACAGATTCAATAAGTTTTAATTAATATTTTTCAAGCATTGCAACTGCATCATAAATACATATTACACATATTTGTAAAATTACTTGTAAACTCACTAAAAATTTTAATATAAGTTGCAATTTCTTTTACCTTCAGGCTTAGGAACTGAAGTTAATAAAATCTGGAGAAGCTGCATTTTTTGAAGCTTCAGCAATATTCTAAGCATTCAATTTATATCCATTATAAAGTTTAAAGCACTTCCAAGTTGTTCTTTGAATAGAGAAACATCTGAAAAGAAAGATTACTTACCATCTAAGTTTACCTTCCTTTATAGCGAATAAATTTACAAAACCAATAAGAAAAAAAATAAACAATGAAAAAAGGCTCTTCATAAAACAAAACTCATCTGCATTCATTTATGTTAACCCTGACACCACTGTTTTTGCAAAAGGATTTGGAGAGTGGAAACAAATTCTCCTTAAACACATATCGATTGATAGTAAAGTACGGAAATATGTTTCCCAGAGGACTAATTTAATGCCTTCCAAAAAATCAGTCGACCAAATGCAGCAGTGAGAATTAAACTTTTGTCAGGGTAAGAAACCGTAAACAAGTTATACTTTTTCTCCCTGTCAAGGAAATAAATCTCTTTTCTTTTTTAGTGTTGTCTTCAGCAGAGAAGGGAAAAAAATAAGCCATTTATACAGGTCTATGAAAGGTCAATTGTGTTCATTTAATAACTGCTAAGCAAACATATATTGGCACAGAAATGTGTTCGTAGCGATTCTTTAGTGTGTCATCTATAAACTCAAAAAAAAAAAAATCCCAACGTGAAAAATATATATTTATTTTCTTTCATATGATGTAGTTTGAAACAAAGTGAGGTGTTCTTCAAAAGATTGGATTTTGTGATTTCAATAAATTCCTGCAATTTACACCCATATCGGGAAAAATATATTTTTTTTAACTTTAATTGTCATTTTGTAAACAAAATATCGCAAAGTCTCGGTAAGCATAATAAAAACTGATATGCTACCTTTTCAAATAAAGTGTAGATTTCTATCAAATTTTGGATGAATTTATCTATTTCATCAATGTGAAATTGATCTCTTCTTGGAGCTATAAAAGCAGTAACTGACATTGACTGATCGAATTGATAAAATTCAGTGTTTGCTTTTTGTAATTAAAATTGTAAATCTATAGCAGACTGCTGACTAAATCTGTCAAAAGACAGCTTTCTGTCATTCCAATTTACACATAATAAGGTGGACACAAATCCTTGCATTTTAAACATAACTGATCGAAAGCAATAATTTTGAACATCAAATGCCAATTTGTTAAGATAACAACTCAACGCCACAGTAAGAATAATGAAAATTTGTATGCCAAACTTTTCAAAGAATTGTAAATTTCTATCAGATTTTGGACGAATTTATTTCATTAACGAAAAATCTCTTTTAATGTGCCTAAGTATACAGGAATTGTACCAAAATTATATATATTTATGTCTAATACTGAGCTTGTTTATGAACATGTATTCTTGATTGGCTGATCATCACCTTCTGAATACGATTA
The DNA here is from genome assembly GCA_026543865.1 of Argiope aurantia. Classification (NCBI taxonomy): domain Eukaryota; kingdom Metazoa; phylum Arthropoda; class Arachnida; order Araneae; family Araneidae; genus Argiope; species Argiope aurantia. The sequence continues at coordinate 338,987 of JAPMOR010005653.1, forward strand.
ATAAAAAACATAACAAGCTACAGCAGTTGAAATTGGTGCGAGTTTTTGACTCCGAAATTGTTGGTTTCTATTAAATTTTCAACCTCCCAGCGAAATTAAATTTTAAAATACATACTTGATTTCTGTAATTGCTCAGAAAAGTTGAACATCTAATGCGCTTTATTAAATAAATAGGCGAAAAAATCACGTAAAGACCACTTGGTATCAAGTATCTTCTAAATAATGAAAAAATAATCCAATTATTTTCTATATATGGGCAAGAGTATTCGTTTGATAACTTATAAACACACATGCTAGCAGTAAGAACACTAAAGATTAGGGTACATACTTTAATGCGCGTTTTACGGGTAACAGAAAATTTTATTCAATTTAAAACCTATATTCCGTTTTCCAGAATTCGGATCATTATACTTGCAATAAATCTTCAAACTTTTGATTTTTTCCCCTTAAACTTTGAATTTCTTTCTAATATCTAATAATTAAGATTCGAATATTATAATGAGCAATCATAACCATAGACTTTGGTCAGTCATCTATTCAGAGGAGTAAAAGCCAAAGATGAAGGTACTTACTATCCCGCATTTCACAGTCGCTACAATGAAAGTGTGAGCACTTTATGAGAACTGTATTCCCCATAGTTTACAGAGTTCTACCAATCAATGAGAAAACTAGTAACCAATCAATGATCTTCGTTTGTCCATAGAATGCGCAACTGAAATAAGAGTCATATCAGATGAGATATTCTGTAGCAAAATCTGCCCATTAATACGATACTAAAGGTAATGGAAATTACTAATTATTAATGGCAATTGTCAGCTTATAGTATCTAATCATCCTGGAAATGGTATAGAAAAACATAAATGCAGAATTTAAAGGAACATAGTATTCGGTAAGGCCATCATAAGCGCGTCATTAATTCATTGTTTTTATAAAGAATTCAATATTTTATATTTCTTAACTATGACACAAAATGATATGAACGAATGTCATCTTTTTCTTTCATGTTCTTGTCAATAAAGTCATTAAATCTTTTCCACTTTTATTCATTTTTTTGTCAATCTTCCATTTCCTCCGAATTTCAATCACAAAACTACAAATATTTTTGAGCGCAAGAATAATTCTCATCTCCTTCATATGCTTGAATTTGAATTTCTTATATATTTTTTCTGGTATCCCAGTGCAATTTTTTCAAGAGTTTTCCTGTCTAAAGCTCTAGGAATGTCCTCGATTAGATTAGTTCTAATAATTGAGATTTCATCACATGCCAAAATACAGACTGCAGGGCTTATGCAGTCAGAGTTTGACACCCAATATAAGTGTAAATTTTGCCGGCTCGGGTTTGTGGGAGTTATCTCGAATTTTTCTTTCCATACTTCAACCCATTATGCAAAAGATAGGAGGGCGAGATAATCGGACGCGTGACGCGAAAGAACCTTTAAAAAAGGAATTATTCTCTAAATAAGAAATGTTTTCGATAACAATTACTTGAGGAAAATATAATGCTTATTAAGAATTTATTACAATAGTATTACTTATAAAAATATGATTAAATATTATTACTGAATATAAATATTATTCATACGAAATAATGCTCTAAATTCCAATTAAAAACGTTTCCGTTTTTATGAGATTTCAGTTAATTTCATATAAGTTGTACTATTCTTATAAGAATGAAGCTTCATAATCGATTTTTCAGTCACTAATTCAACATAATGTTGAACTAGTAGTTGTATGTTGTGCATGTGTGCATAATAATACTCTTTTGGAATCTTTTCAATCTTTAATCAAACCAATAATTTAATTTTATTAAATTTTGATTCCACGTGGTGATGCTGCGATGTTTTAAATTTCCGAAAAAAAATTCTTCCATTATTCGATATTTTTTTATAATAATGGATTAAAATAAATATCAAAGCTTAATTTAAAAATGCACTTTGTATTTCTTTTAGGATAATAATAAAAGTATATTTTATAAAATTATGATTGTAAAATTTATTTCATAATGTCACTGAAATTTGCATAAAAGTTTACTTTTTTCAATTGTTCTAAGATTCGGTTGAAGAACGAAATTTGGTAGCATAGACATAAATTAAAAGAATCAGAATTAAAGTGAATAATTTTTTATTTCAAAAATTGCCCAGAAAATCAATAATGGTAATAGATCCTAAAACACGAAGAGAGTATTTGCCTAAATAAGTTAATTGACAGGCTTCTGAACTTGTAACACAGTAATATCAAACTATATAAAAACTAGAATATGAATATAAAATAGAATAGGGGAAAGTATTTCAAATTTGTAATCAAAGGTATAAAAATTATTTAACTCGGGTAAAATTTTATTCACCATATTTAAAAAAGAAATTTTTTCCTAATGGCCATTTGCCTTAAGGAAAGATAGATCGCAGTAAAATTAGGAAAATAGCTGTGACATAGAAGGTTGAGAAAAATTATTTTATGAAATTTATATCAAAGACTTTCAGTTCAGACTTTCAGTTCTAAATGCTTTTTCTTATGTTAGGGTCTTTAGCGTGAGATTGCCTTCAAACAACAGATTTGAGAAACAACATTCTTTTGTATTGAGGATTGTACTGAGGATGAGGGAGATGGATTCTTAGCCACACACCAAACCTCATCTTTCATTCGGTGGTATTGGATAAATTTGGAGTGTTCGGCTTAAATTATTCTAGCTGTAGCCAAGAATCGATCGACCAACATCCGACCGAATGTCACTTTTTCGTTTCGAACCTATCAGTAAAATAGCTTGCCAGAGGCCTCTCCTGGAATAATTCAGAGAAGTACTTCCTTTTTTCGACGCTTCGTTGAATAGCTTTGCTTTGAGAAAAGGTTCTTTAAAATTCCTTCTGTTCCACCCCTTCCCCTCATTGTGACAAATGATACCTTTGCCGCATAATCTTCGGAACTGGAGGGGCATTTTTCAAGGGCTTAAAAGAAAAATATGAGATGATTATGGCGGGCTAATAAGATAAATTTCTGAGAATTTGCTGTTAAATTTTACTTTTTCAGCAGTTCTTCCTGAACAATCAAGATAAACCCTCTGAAACAACGAAGCATCTGGTATTGGCTTGCCTTTTGTGTACGATTTTCTATATGTGGGGATTTCTTTTGACATTTTGAAGCGGCATTGATAATTTCTAATTGCATGATTCATTTATATTAAAACAAAATAAACGTTTAACAGCATAAGTCTTGATCGGACAGAGCGAGCTTTTATAAAAACAGACAAAAATAGCATGCAATGTAGTTTTTCTTAGTACTCAATAAAGAATTAAAAATATCATCTCAAAAGTACGAAGTGAAGAAAGATGTAACTACATTTCGAATTGCTATATTTTACAATAAATAATAGCAATAATAAAGAATAGTATTAATAATTTTTGAAATAATAATAATTATAGTATTTAGATAGAAATATAAATTTGTAATAAATTTAAAATTTCTATATTATTTATATAAATTGTATAGGATAAGACAGACTATCTCACCATATTACATTAAAATTTACTTCCAATGGGGGCACTTCAGATATTAGAATGAGACTTGGCATGGTGATTGGTTCTCGCCACCCTGGAAGGTATAAAAATGGTAGGGGTAAACTACCTCCTGCCAATAACTGAAATTACTTCCCACTAGTAGAGTTGTGCTGTGGTCGGTGATGGCCCTTAATACACAACCTTAGTTCCTGCTAGTGTTGCTGTCGCGGCGGTTCAATCAATCAGATGAATACGTGCGAATTAGTGGTGAGTTGTTGGGGCTAATTATGGTATATTATTACGCATACGACATAATTGGCCACAACAACAAATAAAATGAATGAATGCAATAAAAAATAGGTGTAAATAAATTTATAACATATTATAAATTTTGCCCGATTTAATAGTTATAGGTCCTATCAATGAATGGAAGATAACAGTGAAGAAAATTCATTTATTTTTAATGAAACTAAAACCGAAAAAAAAGGTCTGACTGCTAGAGAATACGAGAAAAAAAAAGCAAATCACTTACTATTGCTCATTTCTATTGCGTTACAGAAAAATTGTAATTAGAAATATTTTAATCGAGAAAATATTGTAACCATCAAGAAATATATTTTGATATTTTCATGAAATATATTATTTTAAGCATTTCAAAGCTGGAAAATCACATTTTATGCTATACCTGTATGAATAACTGAAAAACGGAACTAACTGCAAGAGGAAAATTTTTTATGTGATTTTGACATTAAAATTGTATTATAGTTAACAAATTTTAGATAAAATCTTTCGTTGATAAGATTTCTGGTCAATGTGAAAATGCACACGGCAATTTATAATTGTAACGATTAAAATGAATTAAATTTATAATGTCTCTTATTATGGGAATTGAAGAAAATCCAGTACGATCTAAGAAGATTTTCAGATTTTTGAAGATGTTTGAAGATTAATTTTTGAAGGCACAATTTCCCATATTTTGGTCAAAAAGTCTTAACTTTTCAAAATTCTTATTCTATTGAACTGATTGTACTTCAAGTTTAAATTGAGAATGTAATGCATTTTTATAAAACCTGAAGGAGATGTGTCATGATCTTTCTGAAAGATATTTGAAACCTCACCCAGTCAACTAATGAAGCATCAATTCTAAACATTGGCAATTCATTAATTTTAAGCAATCAATGATGTGTAGCTCTAAATTAATTATGTGACTTTTAATTTGTATATTTGTCTATTTTAATTTGTCTATCTATTCTGGTGAAAATGGTAAAAATTGGTTTTTGAAATAACCGTAAAATTTAATGCAAGAACAATTAAATTCTTATGCCATTTAAAAGCTAATCAAAAATAATAAATAATAATGTATTATCAATTCATTAAAAAGAAATTTGAAACAATTTAATACTATAAGCAAGAATAAAACAATTCTTTATTTTATATCTGCATGAATACAATTAAGTGGCAGCTCTGAATTCCGAATATAAAGGGAAGTAAATGACTTTACAAATGTTGTACTGGAATAGGATTTCAAGAACAATCCAGATTTTTCTGCTTTATTCTATTATCTGGAATTGATCTTGAGATCCGATGACTTGATTTTCTGAAAGAAATGCAAAAAATATTGTATTCTTTTTTCACCAGAAATTGAAACACAATGATGTTTCAACAATGTATTTTATGTTTTCTAACTAAAATTTTTTGTGTAGTTTTTAGTCATTTGAAAAGTTTTTATCTAATTTTAGATAAACTTCAAAACATAAAACGAATAAATAATAAGAAATTTATTTCAAAATTTAAGGTTATTTACTTCCACTTTAATTATAAAAGTTAATATTTGAAATAAGTTATTAGAACTTTTGTTAACCATTATTTTTATATAATATGATCACCTTCTGTAAAATTTGAAACTAAACTTAATATTATATAATTTTGTTTATTACAATTTTATGGTCTAATAACTTTCAAAATATTATTTAAATATAAATTTTTGATATTCACATCATATTATCATGGAAAACGTTAGGAAAAAAAGGGTTCAAAACAGCATTAAAAATATATTTTAATTTGCTGTTGAAAAAATAAATCCTTTCCATTGTATGATAAACTAATAGAAAATATCTTTATAATTTGTCAGAATATTATTCAATCAGAATTATTAGAAAGAATAGAATGTTTATAAATTTTGATTAAATACTGTTTGTGTTAAAAAAAATCTTTCAGAAAGAAAACTTATAATGAATCCCTTGATCAATCAGGGACACGTGATAAATTTTGTTAGTTTACTATAAATTTAATAAAAGAATTTTTTTTTATTTAAATCATTTTAATGATTTTCCTCATTGCTACTATTGTTTAACACAAATGTTCTAAAATGTGAATTTTTCAAAATTTTATTATTTTTATTGTACACCATTCTTATTATTGTTTCATATCATAGACATGAGTCAATGCAGTATTGCTGTGGACATTATTTATTTTGATATAGGAAAAAAAAAGCTTGTTTCACTAAAATTCACAAAATTAAAAAAAAAATCACGGAAAGGTACATAAGAGATATCTTTGCCTTATCTTTTGTATATTTTGTAATGCATTATAAAGTCAAGATTATAATTCCATGAGAAGTATGAATTTACATTTTTATAATCTTAATTTCAATGTATAATTTGTATAATAAAATATATTTCATAGAATCTATTTTTTTAGTATTTTTTTTGCATATTTAATCTTTTGTTAAATTTTAGTCTACA
>JAPMOR010005653.1:352499-364598 GCA_026543865.1 Argiope aurantia
TTTTTTTTTTTTTTTTTTTTTTTTTTTTTTTTTTTTTTTTTTTTTTACTGTTTGGTATGAAAATTAAATATAGAACACATATATTTTTCACGAACAATTTCAAAATTTCAAGTCTTTACCATTTTTTACTTTTTAGACCGCTTTTAATCGATAGAAATAATTTTCATACAATTTTATTTATCTTACATTTTTTTTTTTAATATTTTTAAGAAGTAAGTTTGAATATTTTAACATTTTCTTTTGAGTTTTTCCACTTTCAAACATGGAAGAATATCAAAAGAATTTGTGTACATGTAGATTGTTACTTAAAATGCATACGATTATAATTTCAAATTATAACAATTTCAATGTATATTTTAGAAAAATTGATTACGAGAATGTATTTTGAAGACTAAGAAGTAGTATATAATTGAAAAAAAACTAGTATTTTACTTTATAATATACAATTAGAAATTGTATTTAATAATAATTCTTATTATAATAAACTCAGCAATTAGCTGCGTATTTTGTAAACGTGATTACTCAAAAATGGTCAAAAGAAGATGAAGGAAATTTGCTTTGTAGTCTTATTATGAAATTGATATATATTATTCAAAATTTGGAAACATGTTTAGAAGGTAAATTTAACTGCTTGTCTCATTCAAAACGGAGCGAGTTAGATACATGATTTGGAATGTTAATTGGAAATCAAATTTCAAACCTAAATCAAGTTTCTGATCCAAAGAGCCAACTGAAAGAAACCCTATCCTGAACTCCATACTCGAATTTCATCTCTACAACTTAAATCTCAACACACGAAGCGTGCTATATTGAATAAGCATATGGGACATATCAGGACTCCAGATGATTAATTTCTTAGAGGAGAAAATTGGATTTTTTTCTTCATTAAAAGGCTTTCCCTTCATAGCAAAAATTTAGATAAAAAAAAAGTGTAAGTTGAAGTTAATATACAAATGTAATTTCTTCGTAAGCAGGAGCATGGATTCTATACATTTTTTTTTCTAAAAATTAAAATACATGTGATAAAAATGAATTAACATTTAAAGCTGTTAATTCTAAATTTTATAAATAGACTCTCATTATATTTGTATTTTGCAATTTGAATTGCTTTGTCAAGTTACAAAACAGAAGTTAAACATGACTTAGGAAATATATTTTGTTTAAAGAGGAAAGCCAAGACTCTAATGCACATTTTGAAAAAGAATTATAAAATTATTAAAAAAACAACTTAGTATACTTAGAAGTAAAAATCACATTGATTTCGGTACTGTTGAGTGAAGATAAATTTTAGAAAATAGTGCTCTGATAATATGGTAGAATTTTAATTATCTTTAAACAATTTAATTTTTTGTTGCAACATTTGATATTTTTACACCAAAATTTATAGATAAAAATTTACAAATTATTGGGATAAATCATAACACAAATGAACACAGACATATAGAAATGTAACTAAGTTTTGGTTATACGTTAAATGTAACTTGTTTAAATATCAGAGACAAATATTATAGGTACATGCACATCTTTATTTTTAATTTTACATATGCCATTAATATATTTGTATGCACAGAAAATATTTATCTAACAATGCACATTGAACTAAATCATCTTTTCAACAGTGCAGTGATAACTATTTCCCTGCATAAAATCAGTCATCTAATTGTTATATCGCAGGCTGAAACAGTATCACTACACCAACTGATACATTTAGCTACAATTAATTTCCTAATTTAGGAGTATTGCGCAGAATCTAATTATGTAGCTCTCATAATAAAGCTTAAACACCATTTACAAATGAGATAGATCTTACTGGAAGTGAACCGAAATCGTGTTATCTCTTTGCAACCCAAATTACCGAAAAAAAATGTTTAAAAAAAGCAAGTAACGCTATTAGTTTCAGTTGACCCGTTCTCTCATTCTAGCTTCTTATTTCCTTTGATTTTTTTTACTCTCGCCGTCTGTAAGTCTTTTAGTACAAATCGCTAATGTGTCGTTGCACGCCTTCTTTACTTTCTTTTTGTTTCAGGCGGCGTGATGGTAATTTACACCTCGCCGCTCATTTCACCTACCTGCTATGACCTCACAGCGCGAGCAACCATTCTAGCGCATCGGGGGTGGAGAAGCGATTTCTTCTTTATGCACATATTTGTTGCACGTCTTTACTAGTTAATTAAAAAGTAATAAATAAATAAAACCTCTTTTCCTGCACTTGTCCGAAATTAAATAACCACCATTCGTATTTTCAAAGATATGTCTGTTGTTCTAAAATAAGAAACCAGTCGAAACTTTTCATGCTTTTATAGCCATATTAGATTTCAACTTATATTTCCCCAGGTGTATATTTTATTATTTTTATTTTAAGATTAGTATCAAATAATTTTCAATAAAATTAACAACTTTTAAATGTATAATTTCTGAATGAAATTCAGTTCTTTACAACTGTTCATAGGTATAACAATGTTTATATTTTTATTTCTATTTTTTTTAAATTTTTTATTTATTTAAGTTAAATTTTCTGATGCAAAGCATTGCCGAAAACTTAAGCATTTCATAAAAGATATGTATTTCAAAACAAAATCATAAAGATATAAGAATAGAAATTCTCTACGCATAATAAAATTATAATCAAATTTAAAGTATATTTTGATTTTTAATTAAAGATGCAAATTTTCTTTCTTTAAATATTCTTTCTGATTTAGTTTCTTTATAACATTTTTGCAGCGTTTCATGCATTTAAATTTTTTCATGTCCTATTTTTGGTTTTAAAAACAGAAATATTTACTTAAATAATCAAAGCGTGTGTTTGAAATTAATTATTTTTATTTATGTCCCTTTTAGACTTTGGTACATGCCATAATTCATTATTATCCTTAATATGAAATCTTAAAATATTTCAAACTCATTACCACTCATTTGGAAGTAAAAGATTTAAATAAACTGACCAGTATACCTTCTGAAAATATAATGATATGAACTCAGACAAGTGTGACAAGATCGACAATATCAATATCATATAATCTCGAGCATTTAAGAAACGATTATCCAAGAACAATTTGTAATAAGATAAAAATTCACAATCAAGAGGCTCTGAAATTACATTTTCAGTTAATAATCGCATCGTATTAGTTAGTGTTCGAATTAACTTTGAAAACTGGTTATTTCACATTTTGCTTATTTTTCCATAATTTATCACTTCATTACAGCACTGGATAAAAGAAATACTTGAATTAAGAAGCATTCAAGCAATGTATAATTTAATATGTTTTCCAATTTTATCCACTCGAACTGACTATATGTATATAAACAAACCATAAGTTAAGTCTTTGGATTTTCGGCATCTTAATGTCATATAAAAAGTTATATGAAAAGATTTCATTTTAAACTTAGTGATACATCCCATTCAGTCTATATTATTGATGTTTTATTGTATTTATATATATCACTTCCCTTTAAATATGTTACAATGATATGATTGAGAATTACTGATATATCCCATATCTTCTTTCGTATTATCAATCTGACCTGTAGTTGAGAGTAGAAGAGTGTAGTGTTCCTTGGAATTTAAATCTTTATTCTAAAAATGCAAAACAACCTTTCCTCATAAAAATTCATGATATAAACGTAGTTCGAAGTAATGTCAAACATTCTTTCAGGAAATGTAGTATGTAGGGAAGCAATATTTATTAGAAAACTCTAGTTATTATTATTATTTTTTTACTTGAAAAATTTTTTGATAAAGTGTAATTTGCTTATGTACCTATTTTAATATTTTATTAACTTTTAATAATATAAAAATAATGGCCACCAGAGTTTTTTTACCTTTCATTTTAAAATAATATTTCATTGATAAAAGCACATATTTTAATGGAATTATGCTACCTCAATTTTACGCACCGACAAAGTTTCTGATCCCTAACAAATAATTGTTGTTTTCTGCTCCTACAGAATAATCGATGTCTTTATAAGTCTCCTGTTTTGAGCGTAATTTTGATGAAGTCACGAAAATCATTGTCTTTCATCTTAATTGCTTCCAGCGTTTATTATGTAAAAGATTTCAATGTTGACATTATCCTTGCTGCCTAATGAATCATCTCCCCAGCGCATTCCCGGTTTTTTCACGATCCTCTGTTCCGAAGTCTTCCTTTCATCATTATCTCTTTTAAGATGAACTGGTAGGAAATAATCTTACTAAATCAGAAAATAATAGATTTATTAGTGTAGGGCTGTACAAAATGACATTTTGTTAAAATGATTTCGACTTTTATAAGTTTGTCGATTAAAAATTTTAGAGAACCTGACACTCAACATTCTTATTTTTGAATAAGTGGATCCTTTACTTTAGTGCCAGAATAAATACAAATTTTCAATGCATGTATTAAATAAATAAATCCAAATATTTTTTTTTTCTATTATCAATGTCAGTGCGTAGTTACCTGGGAAAACTTAACTATTTAAATGAATCTGTTGACTGCTAATTTAAGAATTATGGCTCATGCTGAATAGGATGTTGTTCTTTTTAAATAATCTTAACATTCTTTAACCATTGTGGTTCATGCTGAATAGGCTGTTGTTCTTTTTAAATAATTTTAACATTCTTTAACCTTAATGATTTTATCCTGCTAATTTTAATTTAACATTCTCTAAATTGCACATTCTTCGGAAATTAATGAAAACATATCAAAAGATTAAAAAGACCTTGCAAAAATTTAACATTGAAGAAGTTTTGAGTATTATTTGAGTGATGTTTATGCACCACTATTGAAACTTTATTTCGAAAAATAGAGATATTCTCACGAAAACAATGTCAAATTTAATATCAGCATTATGCATTTAAAATCTTTGAAATATAATTTGCAGTTTAATCGAGGCAGATAAATGCTTGCATTATTAAATTGAAATTTTTTTCACACATTTATTATAATCTATGATATCTTAAAAGCAATTACAGTCAATGCAATAAAGCAATTATGAACATCTTGTGTTTTGCCAAAGCATGCATTTCAACAATGTTTTTAATCTCTCAAAATTCTGTATTGAAAATTTTGTAGTAGTGATTAATTTATGTATTCTTGCTTCAACTTAATTCATGACAACATACGTAAACTATGTGAATCTTATAAGTTTTGATCATTTTTTAAAAAGCATGATTCATCAATAAATTTTAGCACTACTCTATAGAAGCGATTCCTTTTTATTCTAAAAATCTTTAGGCTATAAAAAAGTATCTTTAATATCAAATATTCTTATTTCATTTTTCTTTCAACTAATGTACATTCATAATTTATTGTAATAATGTATCTCAAGAAAATATATAAATTATATTTAAAAAATCTGTAAACTAATTAACATCTATGCCATCGGGCAAAATTCCAGATAATTTTGGAAGAGATATTCTCAGACATTATTCAAGATGGTGAGTCATTTTGCCATTTTTAAGCTTCAATAATTAAAATAATGCCTTTATAATCGTAAGATTTCACATATAAAAATCTATGTATAACTTAATATTTTTTATATATAAAAATAAATTAATAAAATGAGACATTGCAATAATCAAATAAGTATTCATTTATATACTTAATGGACTGAAAAAATTTGGAAATAAATTATTATTCTGATGAAAAGAAAAGAAAATTCAGCATTAAAAATATTTAAAACCTCCTACTCTTTTCATACAATAAATAAAACTTAAGGAATTAAAATATTTCTATAATATAAAAAAGTTTCTACATGTTTTTAAGATTTTTTAACTTTATTATAAAGTTAAAAAATCTTAAAAAGTATCTATTTTGAGTAGATACTTTTAAAAAGTATCTATTTTGCTAGTAATTTAAAGACATCTTGCGCTTCGTATTCTATTTTCGGAACTGTCAATAAAAATTTTAAGTCACCATGGATATTCTAGTAAGATTTTTTTTTTATTTTGTACAGAAACAACTTTTATTGCATATATTCTAAAAAAATTATTAAAATTATAAAAGTATGCACGTGCATACTCAGTGACCTGATACTGAGAGAATAATTATTTTTTAAGTGAATGTGAAATAATCTTCGTTTTTGTAAATTTCCGTTTCAGGCTTTATTTTATGTCAGCCAGCAGAGTATTTACTTGCTTCTAGCGTTTATTAAAGAGAATATTTAAATGCTGACATTATGCTTGTTTCTCATCTAATCACCTTCACGTCGCAGTCATGGCATTTTCATGACCATTTGTTCAGGAGTCTTTCTTTCATTATTTTCTCTTTTACGACGCACTCTTAGCAACAAAAAATATTTCCATAAAAGCAAAGTCGTAGATTTATTAGTGTGGACAAGAGGTAAAATAATATTTTGTGGCCATCATTTCTTCGTTGTCTTCAGACTATAAAAATTTGTTAAGCAATTGTATGTTTTTATGAAGAGCGAAAAATGTTGGGTATGGGCTTTATTAGACTTCGTTTCTTTAATAATGACCTGCATAAAATGCCATTAAGAATTTATGAATTACGACAATGTTTATGGTCGAAAAAAAAGGTTTTAATAAAACTATCATATATTAAAATAAATAATAACTTTAGAAAATCAAAAAATTAATTTGTTGAAAAATAAATCTTTTGAAATACTACGAAAATAGCGACATCTTTATTTTTATAGTTTTACTTTGTGTAATTTGTATTTACGATATAAATGATGACAAGTTAATTTATGAGCAATGCATTAATACCTTCGATTATATATACTTGTGCGTGCGTGTGCATTTGTGAGTGTGCATGCATGTCTTAATCTGACACACTGATGAAATTTTATTCGTTGTCTTATTATTGTATTGAAAGTGTCTGGAATTTGCTGCTATTGGCAGTTTTTAACTTTTACAATATGATCACATGACCAAAATAAAAAAAAAATTAAAATTGTCTATTTTTTTAAAAAAATTGTTGATATGATTTTTTTTAAATTTATTTTATTTAACTGCACATCCTTTATTTGAAACTATACAATATAATTAAGAGATTAAAATAATTCAAGGAGACAAATTTAACCTTATATATTATATAACCTTTATACAAAAGTATTTACAATGAAGGAAGACATGATTGTTTCCATCAAAAAAGAATTAATAAATTTACTGATTGATTTGGAAATTTAATGCTTACAATGTGTGTAATGAAACGAAAAGGCATCTCAAGAAAATATTACGCTTTTGTAGATTCCTTATTCTTAATCAATTAATTCTGTTTTCCTTAATTTCTGTTGTTGTTTTAAATTTAATAACTTATAGGTGCTATTCAAACATTTCTGAATAAACGTTACTTACTGAATATGCCTTATTAAGCAATTTCCATCATAACTTTAAAAGCTTAATAACTAATGATCAGAAACTAAAAAAAAAAAAAAAATTGAATTGAATTTACAACTGTTGGGTTGTTCAGAAAGTAATTTCGTTTTTTTCCCAACAGAGGATTTAATTGTATTTTTTTGCACCCAACTTCACATTTAAGCCGTATAATTTTTATATGCTTTGAGAGCCCATATAGCAAGGCTTGTGTGTGAAAAATTCCAAGTAATTCTACGCAGCAGTTTTTGGTTGGTGCCCTTTTAAATATGGAGAGCGATAATTAGCATTTTCAACATATCTTACTGTTTTACTACAGAAAGGGTAAAAATGCTGTTCTAGCCAGAAAGAAATGGACCGATGTGTATGGAGAAGGTGTGTTGACAGTACGCCAGTTCCAGAACTGGTTCGATCAATTTTTTAGATGGTAAAGCCATCGTCTCAAATGAGGAGGTCAAAAACCACCTCGATCAGTTTGTTGGCAGCAAAAGACCAAAAATTTTATGAGCGTGGAATGATGCTACTACCAGAAAGATGGCAAAAGGTGTTGGACAAAAACGGCCAATCCATAATTTAATAAAGTATTTGTTTATTATACAAAAACTGTCTTTCATTTCCACACACACACACATACACACACACACACACACACACACACACACACACACACACACACACAAAAAAAAAAAAAAAAAAAAAAACGAAATTACTTTCCGAACAACCCAATAGATAAATCATTATTAAATTACTGAAATCATTCATTGTCTTTTATAAATCTTTAATAACAATGCGTTTAAATCATTTATTGAATTTTTCCTTAAAATTAGTTTAATTTATTTTATATATGTGAAACCATAGGAAATGCGATACTATCAAAATGTCGGGTTTAGAATCCATAATTAGATTATTTCTCATCAATTATCTCAATCTCGGTATCTTTTCTCAAAGAAACGAAATAAATTCCAAAATTTCAAAGTATCAGTGATTGCTCAAAATATGATGAAAATTTCAGTTGCCAGTTATTATACTTAATTAATTATTATGCCATTGCACTGAATCCAATTACAATTATTGTTTGGATAGCAGATACAAGTCATATGTAATTAAAATAATTTCATTTTATGCAGATGATTTGTTGTTTTATGCATATCATTAAACGCATAAACATTTACTGCTTCATTAAATAGATTGTGAAAATGTTCTACATTTCAATAATTGAAAGCAAATATAGCATCTGAAACTTTTAAAAGGGATTGAATTCAATTTTATGGATTTGTAGAATATTTTCATTTCTTTATCAGAGATGTGTAGAATATTTTTCATTTCTTTATCAGAGATGCGTAGAACGAATTCATCTCTTTCGTTAATTGTGTTATTATTCAATTTAATTTTAAGTAAACAGTGTGTGCCAAACATTTCTTTTAATGTAGAGACAATTTAGACATCTTTCAAAATATATAGATTAAAGTAAGATAGCTTTTGAAAATGGCAAAATATGAAAAGTTTTTTTTTAATTCTGTATTAAGAAAAGAGTACCGAAAATCGCCTGCAACAACTATTTTTTTTAATTCTATAGCACTGAATTTTGTATGCTGTAGTACTGAAATATGAGCAATTTTTTACTTCTTATTGGGGATTTCTTTAAAATATTTTGAGCTTACACCCATAGATTTCTCACAACGAAATTTTGTGATGTTATCCGTGCTTTAAAATGTTTCATACGCATTACATTTTTTTTAATAAAAAATCTTAAATCTTTTTTACAATTTTGTATAATAATACAAAATGTTACAATGATATTTAAGGAATTTAACTTGAATACATTATTTCTAAATACTTTTTTCGCAGAGATTCAAATACAACTATCGCACATATATATATATTTCAATTTTTCAGTAAAAAAATGTATATTTCAACCAAATATTCGTTCTTCGGTCCTATTAAACATCTAAACTAAAGCCAAAATATTAAAATTGGAAGTAGAAATATTTTATATCATATTTAATGTGTATGAAACAATTTAAATTTATAAAATATTTTAATATATGTTAATTATTTCTTTCTAAAATATTAAAATATTTTCAATTAATTTGATTTGTTTTTTACGAGATTTAAATGATATGATAAGATTTCTATGAAAGCTTAAAAGTTCAGAAACTTTTACGTGCAAATCCGTTGTACCCTGACTTATATAAAGAAATTAAAAATTGACATATCTTTGATATACTTGGTGCTGCAACCTTCCTAACGTTCGGGACGAATTCGCTTCCCTTTGATTGTCTGTTCAAATTTCGAAACCACGCCGACTTCAGTTGTACGCTACTTAATTTCAAGGGACGAGAAATACCAGCGGGGTGAAACAATGAGAGAATAGTCTTCCCTCCCACTTAACCTGAAGTTTGAAACGGGAGAATTAAATGTCAGTAAATTTAACGGTCTCGCATGCAGAGAATTCAATTTCGCGGATGTTTCATTTGAATTTAATGACGCCAACATACATCTGAAAGTAATTATGAATCTGAAGTTTGTATTCAGAATGAATTTCTAGGATACATTGATGTTGAAGATGTCGTAACTACAGACCACATTAGATTTACAGGTACTTGAACTATGTATTGAAATGTTTTAATTTCAATTTGTGAAATGTTTGGCATTTACAGATAATATCAAATTAATTTAATCTCATAATTCAACTAAAATACCGAGGTGTTTCAAGGTAGATAAAATTAATTATTACTTACATAAATAAGTCAGTAGAAAGTGTGAAAAAAATGAAAATTGACAATTAAAGTATATGAATAGATCAAATAATCTTTCCTCTGCATTTTCAGCTTTTTTTTATATCGTCAAAATGTTATGATACTTTCCTATTTCTTTCAATCTATAATAGTTAAAATGATAGAAAATAAGTCACTTGATTTCAAAATGTGTCTCTTTAAATGCATGCAAATTGTACTTTCTTAGCAGACTATCTACATGTTTAATTTTTGCCGTATTCAAATTTCCTTTTAACACTCCTTATTTCCTTATAACATACTCTTTAGTGATTCGATATATTCAATCCACTTAGAAAATTCAAATATTTTAACGGGAAGCAACGTGAAATACATTTTAAAAGAAAAAGAAGTAACGTTTCAAAGAACATGTAGCAAATAACTCATTCTTATATTGTTTTGCGTTATCTTCAGCATTTCATTGGTTTATTATATAAATTTTATATAAGACCTTTTAGTTATTCTTAATAAGATGTTCAATAAAAGATATGGAACAAAATATTTGATTGCATTGATTTCGAAATTACATTTTCACTGAATTTTCATTTATAAAAGTAAATACAAACAAAGCACGACGAAAGAACCTCTATATGGATATATTTATCCATAAACACATATGTAAAATTCAAATTATCAAAGTAGTTATTTGATTTTCAATGCGTACTGTCAAAGTATTATGTGACTGATTTCACATTTAATAGTAACATTTTTGTAACTTGTTTAAATCCAAAATTCATTAGATAGTCTGAACTTTTTTTTATGCAAATATTAGATAAAAATATTTCATCAAACTAATTTTTGAATAATTATCAATAGATGAAAAATGATAATTATTTTATTATTTTGGAAATTCAAGAAGTCAACTAAACATAATTTTTCAGGCAAAATTATACTCATGTACCTTGATTTTTTTTTTTAATTTTTAAAGAAAGATAACATTATTACAATCAATCTTCACTCAAATTACGACAATATTACAAAATCTTCTAGTGCATATTCATTTGTACTTTTTTCTATTTATTATTTTTTTCCTGGAATTTTGTATCAACATAGATGAGACAATTTTCACAAAGTTTCTGATTTGCAGTCAATTTCTATACAATAATTAGTTAATCATCTGAGTAAAAGTTCTTTGTTTTCGATTAAACTTCGGATAACTTTCGACCTGCCTACACTTTTTTTTCCTTTAAACGGTAGTACAACTTCATTAATTCTGAGATATTTGTTCAGATGATGGGTTTATCTGTTTACAGAACTAAAATTTCGCAGAAAGAAGGGGTGTGCTAATTAGTTCATGCAAATTAAAATATTTTGTCCCCTAAAGCAGAAGTATATTTAAATTCTTGGATTTCTGCTCCTACTAAGAAATTTTTAAAAAAATATTTCCTGCGTTCAGTCACCTTTCATTTCGTAATTAGTCCATACCGAAGATATACATCTTCTTAACAATTCGCTTAAGGTATATCTAAGTGTTTATATCAGTAAAAATAATATATTTTGGGAACTTATAATGATTTCCAGCAGTTTCCTTTCTTTCACATCGAAGTTCTAGTGACATTTCATGAATCATAATATGTTGTTTCGTTTGTGATTTAGATTGGCCGATTCATTGTCCATTAATATTTGTCTCAGTTTTATTATTTTTTTATTTTCTTACTTTAAAGACAGTTTTCATTCAAATTCTTCAAGGTTTTATCTAATGTATTAATTGTGCTCCAGCACTTTTTATTTGTTGGCATTATTATCAACTCATCGTTCTATATTTGTTTTATCACTTTTTATTTATTGGCATTGTTATCATTTCATCATTCTATATACTTTTCAGTATTTTTTATTTCTTGGCATTATTATTAATTCAACATGCTATATTCTTTTAGCAGTTTTGATTTGTTGACATTATAATCAATTTATTGTGCTGTATTCCTTTTTCACTTTAAATTTGTTTTCATTATTGTTAATTCATTGCGCTGTATTCTTCATTTACACTTTTAATTTGTTGGCATTATTATCAAT